>JBAMAX010004846.1:0-210313 GCA_037043745.1 Chymomyza amoena
AAAATTGTTGTGTTGCTAAAATGTCTAGAAAATCCAGCAAACACAGAAGCTCAGGTTCATTAGACCCGCTTAATCTAGTCGATTTCAGTTTTCTTGATTATAAAGCCGCGTTCAATACGCTGCTACAAATCAAAAATAGTCGTCAACAACTATGCTTTGTTGAGGATATTTCAGACTTCTGGAAATTTGTAAACAAATATGAGTCTATGCTGCGAAGTATGGGTCAACCCATACTGCCGCCAATACTAAATGATGCCGAGCATCAAAATCCAAAGCCTTATCATAAAAGCAAGTACTTAGCCATAAAATTGGACGAGAGTGCTCTGCGTGAGGACAACACCGGCACGCTTAGCCCACACATGGTACAACAATTTCAACAACTGCTTATTATTTACTTGGACTTTAAGCAAAAGGAAAAGTTTAATAAAATCAAGAAACTGCGTCAGTCACAACACTCACTGCCCATTGCGCGTTTCAAGCAGGACTTGCGCGCTGCGCTGGACTCAACGCGTGTGCTTATTGTAGCTGGCGACACTGGTTGCGGCAAGTCCACACAAGTGCCACAGTATTTACATGAATTTGGTTATCGCAGCATAGGTACATACATATAGTATATCTTTTAAGCTACTTGCATTGACTTTAATTCGATTTATACAGCCTGCACTCAACCACGCCGTCTGGCTTGTGTGTCTCTTTCAAAACGTGTTGCCCACGAGCTGCTCGATGACTACGGCAGTAAAGTCGGCTTTCAAATACGTTTCGAGCGCCACAAAACCCAAAACACTCATATTGTCTTCATTACGGAAGGATTGCTGCTGCGACAATTGGCCTTAGCTGCCAATTTGGAGCAATACGATGCACTTATACTTGATGAAATACACGAACGCAATCTTTTTGGTGATTTTCTGCTGGGCGTTACCAAGTGTTTGTTACGCGCTAAGCCGCAGCTAAAGCTTATACTTATGTCAGCCACCATAAATGTGGAGCTATTTCACAACTATTTCAAAGAGGAAGGAGCTCGCTTGTTACAGGTGCCCGGTCGCTTGTTTCCGATTAAACTGCGCTATACGCCGCCGCCAGCACTAGAGCTAAAGGGAGGACAAGCCAGCAGCAAGCGTTCCGATTGCAACTCACGACTTGATCCAGCACCCTTCGTTCAGACACTCAGTTTAATAGATCAGCAATATCCTAGTATGTATATAGCAATACCATGCAGTAGATTCAACAAATATATATTTACAATATCTGAAATATTTAATAATAGCCACCGAACGCGGAGATGTGCTGATTTTTGTTAGTGGCGTCAACGAAATTACTACTGTTTGCGAGGCTATTGCTGAGTACGCCGAGCAACAGACACATTGGTTGATCTTACCCTTGCACAGTGGTTTGGCACTGGCAGAGCAAGACAAAGTCTTTGATTATGCGCCAGAGGGTACACGCAAATGCATAGTATCCACTAACATAGCAGAGACTTCGCTGACCGTGGATGGTGTACGTTTTGTAATTGATTCAGGAAAGGTTAAGGAAATGAGCTATGATGCGACATGTAAGGGACAGCGTTTAAAAGAGTTTTGGGTATCCAAGTCCTCAGCAGAGCAGCGCAAAGGTCGCGCTGGTCGCACCGGGCCAGGTGTAAGTGTTCCATTGATAAGCTGCTACAAATAGAAGCTAAAGTGTTTTTGCATTTTAGGTATGCTTTCGCCTTTATACACAACAGCAGTTTGATGGTTTTGAAGCTTATCCAGCGCCTGAAATCTTTCGCGTGCCTTTGGACACTATATTGCTGCAAATGGTATCTATGGGTTTGCCTAATGTGCGCGTATTTCCATTCATCGAATCGCCCGAGTCGGAACGCATTGAGCAAAGTATTTTGGCGCTCAAGCAACATGTAAGTAACAGTTCCATGAGGCCATAACATTTAAGCTAAGCTTTCTTTTTTTTCAGGGCGCTCTTACTGTTGATGAAAAGATCACACCGCTTGGTACCTCACTAGCCAACTTACCCGTGGAGCTGTCCATTGGCAAAATGCTGCTTATGGGCTGTGTTTTTCCTGACGTAGAGCAGCTACTAACACTTGCTGCTATGCTAAGCGTGCAAAATCCTTTAACGAATCGTGCATTTACGGATCAAAAATGTGAGCGCGAGCGTCAATCTTACGAAACAGATCAGGGCGATCTTTTTACACTGTTACGTTGCTTTCGAGAGTGGCTTAAACTCAAAATGTCGCGTGAAAATACGCGCAAGTGGTGCCATCGCTTGGGCATTGAGGAGCAACGTTTTTATGAGGTCTGCAAGCTACGCCAGCAATTTCGAAACATACTCGAAAGTTGTCACATGGCTCCAGCTACTAGCACTGACAAATCGCTTAGCAGTGCGGAACGCGCAAGACGTCATGGTGAACTTCGTCAGCTAAAGGCACTTAAAAGAAAGCAAAAATTTGAGCAGCCCCGTCAGCGTAAAATTCTAAAACATCATGCAGGCTACCAGAATGATTTCGAGGAGGAGCACACTGGTGATGACATACGCGATGTAGATTTTCGCCTGCGACATGATTCACGTCAAATGGAGTTGTTGGCACGTTCCTCGCAAGTGGAACGACATCGTGATGTAGTGCTGCTTAAACTACTGCTGGTCAGCGGCTTCTATCCACAGCTGGCCATTGCCGATGAATTCAACTATTGCAAGAGCGGTGGCCAGCAGTTTTTTCACACCAGGCTGAAGCCTTTTGTCAGCATGCATCCAAATGCATATTTCGCCAAATACTATGAAGTTTTGAAACTGTGCGAAAGCGATATGCATGCCAAACCGGACTACTACACGCCCAAGCAACCACTGAGCAATCGTCATCAATTGCTTTGTTATCAGTAAGTTAAAGCTATAAGTACAAATGGCGTTATTATTGTATTTGAAGAATTTTTTGCATATTTGTGCAGATCCCTGCTGGAAACAGCCAAACCCTACTTGATGAACTGCATACGTTTGCCGGCTGCACAGACATTGTTGCTCTTTAGTTATGCTATTGATACGAATGTCTGCGTTACGCGCATTGTGTGCGATGCTTGGCTGGGTCTGGACTTTCCCGTGCCGGAGAGTGGTCTAGAGCTACTGTGCCGTGCCATTAAGCTGCGACGCAAGTGGAGCAGTCAACTTTTTGTTAAGCTCAATGGTATGTACAGCTTTAAAGCAAAAACTGTGCAAAATCATGCTCAAAAACTCCCATTTACGCAGAACTGAATGCAGAAGAGTTAAGTAGCAGTAGCGCACATTCGAAAAAACGTTGCGACGATAGACTCTGGGAGGACTTACTAGACTTTATGAGTCTGGATGTGGCCTACAGCATAAAGCGCCTGCTGCCCGCCGATCTCAAAACACTCTACACACATGCTCCAGTGCCAAACTTTGAAGCATTTAAGAAAAATCCTTTTGCTGAAGATTATGTGCACAATGCAAATGCGGAAAAGGGCGGCATTAATGTATGCGAACACGTGGTTTATGGTTGCCTTGCAGAACAACAATGGACGCTAGCCATGGAAGCCGCATTAAGCCAACATAGTTGGCTATGTGCTCAGTGTGATGACTTTAAGCTTGAAGAGTTTGATGTGTTGGCCAAGCTACTGCATCGTCAGCAATGCAAGGGACGTCACAGGCAAGAGCAACGAAAGGAAAAGCAGTTGTTAGCTGTTGCAGATCCAGGCAAAGCAAGTTCTTCCCGCGCCAGCACTAATTATCATTGCGATACTTGTGGACGGAACTTGCAGCTGTCACAAATTGATATATTGCGACACAGAAGGCAGTGTGTCAAGGATTAAGATGTATTAATAAGTTATATAAGTAGTTAATAAAAGTTGTTTAAACTTATTCAGTAGCTCTTTCATATGGCTGGTCCAATGTAATGGCACTACAACTCTGCCCTTTAAAAAACTGCAAGAACTAGAGGTACTCCACGTCCCGTCACTTGTTGGTAGCACTGTGTAGAATTTGTCAGTTTTTATTTATGTATATTTTATATTTATTGCACAATTTAAGTCGAATTTAATTTCGAAATGCATCATCGGGCCATACTCGCAGAAAGCGACTAACGCATTTCTGACTTTGTTGTTGTCCTTAGACATGTTTTAAGTAAGACTTTAAAGTAAGATTTTAAAAACCAAATATATTCTGCTATAAACACAACAACTTTAAAAAAGATGAGAAAAAAAATTTTTTTTTATGTAACAGAGGGATAATTTTCTTTAGCCTTATACATGAAGATTGGCTCTATCAATTTAGTATAAAGCGCATTCAATAAATGGAAATATTTTTTTAAATCCTACGTACTGATACGTATATCTATTATAACTTAAAAATTCAAAGGCATTCTCTAAAAAAATTGAAATAAAGCAAAAAAAAAAGAACCACCTTGTTCGATAATTACTTTTTATTATTACTTTTAATTCGAATCGTTTTTACAAAGAAAACTTTGGGTGTAGGACACATTCTTTGACCAGGAGTAAGTAACAAAATTTAGTTTTGCTATAAGATTTTTAATATTTTGATCTGTCTACATAAGGACCCATTCAGTAAGCAGTCCCTGGACTATTTAGCCAAAAACAACCTGTTGCTGTATGAAATCTAAAGACTTAAAATTGTATTTACTAAGTCACTGTGTTCTAAAGCGTCAAAAAGTATTTAAGCATACATACGGAAACATAGCAATCTTTGTAATCTGTCAAATTGACATTTCATTTTATACAATAACAACTGAGAAAGCACGAAGTAGTTTAATTTGTATTAAGACTTTCAATTTTGTAATTAAGTAATTTTTCGAATATAATTGAGCGCATCAAACGATAGACACAAAATGCCGCCTATTCGACGCAGCCAGCGTATCCGCCGAATGCAGGAGAGAAATTCTGTAGTACCAGAAGAGGTTTCTTCCGTTGAACGTGCCAATATTGCTCCTGTAAATTCTGCAGTTCCAGTAGCAGCTCTCAGTCGCAGTCAACGTATTCGCCGAATGCAAGAGAGAATGTCCGTACCAGAAGCAGAACTCTCTTCCGTTGAACGTGCCAATATTGCTCCTGTAAATTCGGCAGAAGCAATAGCAGATCGCAGTCAACGTCTTCGCCGAATGCAAGAGAGAATGTCCGTACCAGAAGCAGAACTCTCTTCCGTTGAACGTGCCAATATTGCTCCTGTAAATTCTGCAGTTCCAGTAGCAGCTCTCAGTCGCAGTCAACGTATTCGCCGAATGCAAGAGAGAATGTCCGTACCAGAAGCAGAACTCTCTTCCGTTGAACGTGCCAATATTGCTCCTGTAAATTCGGCAGAAGCAATAGCAGATCTTAGACGCAGTCAACGTATTCGCCGAATGCAAGAGAGAATGTCCGTACCAGAAGCAGAACTCTCTTCCGTTGAACGTGCCAATATTGCTCCTGTAAATTCTGCAGTTCCAGTAGCAGCTCTCAGTCGCAGTCAACGTCTTCGCGGAATGCAGGAGAGAGATTCCGTAGTACAAGAAGATGAAGACTTAATAAATTCTGAGGTAGTAGTAGCAGCTCTCAGACGCGGTCAGCGTCTCCGCCAAATGCTATACGAACTTTTCGAAACAAGAGCACGTGAACGTGGAAATATTAGTGCAGAAAATTTGGCTGCAGCCGCTGTGGCTATTCCGGCAGTCATTCCACAAGCAGCTAGCGTTTCCACGACCATACCAATTGGCCGTACTACGACTACGCCGCTTTCAGAAAATCGTTCTCGCGCTGCATTCAGAAGGCTTCAAGCCGAGTTGCTCCAAATTAGACGTACACCGTTGGTTGGTTGTTCCCTTGAACCCGATGACAACATGTTCTGCTGGAAAGGCTCAATTATGGGACCACCCGATACGCCATATGCAGATGGCGTTTTTCGCTTGCATCTGTACTTCACACCCCAATATCCTTTTAAGCCACCCTCAGTATTATTCGATACACGTATTTATCATTGTAATATACACCGAGATGGATCTGTGTGCTTAAACATATTGGACGCAATGTGGACACCGACTGTTACCATGTCGAGTATATTGATAGCTCTGCAAGTGCTATTAGCAAATCCAAATCCAGATGACCCATTGGATCCCAATGTAGCTAGGGAGTACAGGAATGATCGGGCTAAGCATGATGCAGAGGCACGTAGGTGGACGCTTGAATATGCAAAGCCATAGACAAAGCCATTCCTAAACGAAGTCCATGTTGGGTTGTTGTCCATATCAAGACACTAAACAGAAACCAAGAATTTTAGCGCACCAAGAAGAATTAACCATGAGCACGTGGACGACAAAAAAAAATTCTGTATATAATAAATAGCTCATTTTTTTTGGAACTAAGCGTATCAAAAACCAAAATATTAAAAATAAATGTTGACGACGAACACAAGGCAAAACAAATTTTGTATATAATAAATAGCTTTTTTTTTAGGAACTAAACTACTAAACTAAACCAAAAACTAATATATTAAAAATGAATGTTGACGACGAGTACGACAAGGCACAAAAAATTTTGTATATAATAAATAGCTCATTTTTTCCACTGCCATTGTTAGACCCATACTCATGTATGGAGTCTCGATCTGGTGGCCTACCTTAAATAAGGGGACTAACCTTAAAAAGTTAAGTAAGGTAACACTTTGACAATTAAATTACATGCAGAACAACTAAACGAAAAGATCGAATTTGTTCACTGAAAAAATAAAAAAGAACTAATGAACTTGTTCAGTGAAATGAATTAGATTTACTCAACTCTAATCTCTAGTAGTTCCCAAGTTAGAACGCTTTAAAGTCTTCAGCTCGCCGCCTGAACATGCAAGTGGGCGAGAGAGGAGACGAAATGATTATTTTTAAATATATTTACAGAAAGACGAAGAACTGTTTTCCTTTAAATTCGATGATTTTTCAATTTTTTTTTAATCTAATCGCCTGCTCCACACATTAAAATAAATATTTTTTTTTAAATGTCAAATCTAACTTCTCACATGGCTCAAAATTCGAATATCGAAACACTATTTGCTGAACAAATTTATATATGAAAGGATGCGCTACATCAGAACATAAGCAGAAAGTTTTTTGTGCGTCCAGTTAAGAGAATTTAATAAAATACTTTTTTAAACTTTCTCATATATAATTGTTTTCGATAAAATATATTTTTGTTATTGTTTTCACACGTTTTTGTAATAAGTTTTTAGTATACTGGCAATAAAGACAAGTATCCTATGATGCGAAAGAAGATTTTCGCAACTACAGCTTTCTAATATACATATATCATTTCCTATATCTCCTATTAGAGTATGTGGCGTCTTCAATCGAACTAGATTTTGGGCTATATTTCTTAGTTCGTTCCAGCTTAACCCCAGTGATGTCATTTCAGCTTCAGTGGATCTCCCTCCAGGTGGTACGTGGTCTTCCAACTCTGCGCTCTGCTTGCTAAAAGGAATTCCAGCGCTTGCTTTGCGAGGCGTGTGGCCGATCCACTTCCACTTTCTTCTTCTTCTTTCTTTTAGTGTGGAAGCTGATGATGTTGCTTTGCCATATGGGTGCGAGGATGCCGTAAGCTGCTCTAGCCTTGTTGATTCGGTTTTCAACATCCAACTCAGCTCCTCCATCTGCCGTGATAGCAGAACTTATCGACCCATTTCAACAGTTGATCATCAGTTGTAGCATAGGGCGGGATGACGTCACGCAGACTCAATACTTGCGATTTACCAGCGTTGATTTTAGCTCCGGCAGACTCTCAGGACTCTCATCAGGTCGGTTATGTTTCCGGATAGCAAACAAATATCGTCAGCGTACGCCAAATGATTAAGGCACCTACTGTTAATTTGTCACTGTATATCCTTGCAGCGGCGGTCGTCATTTAAAGAGTCTTTTATGACATCACCGATAACAAGAAGGAACAGTATAGGTGACAATATACAATATACAATATACTTGCCTGACGTCACTCTGTACTTCAAACGGTTCAGACAATTTGCCTTTATGCAGAACTGGTCTCCTTCTTCTTCTTCTTCAATCCCCATTTGCTGTTAGGCGTCGGGGTAGCCTCGGGATATCCATCTTCTCCAATTAGGTCGGTCCCGGCTCTCTCTTCTCATCTCTGCCAGGGTTCTGCCCCTCATCCTTCCCACATGCGGTCCAGGTTACGATATCTTCATTAACAAACGCATTATCCATCTAAAACTCTTTTCTTTGTCGACGGAAGTTTAATTTTCTTTTTTACAATAAGCGTCGTAACTTAAACATTAATCGAACGATTTTGATAAGCCATGACTTTTCTAACTCGACATTAATATTTCTTTAGGATCAAATGTAAAAAATTAAAGGCTTTTTACCAAAATGTTATATAAAAAAGACGTCAAAGTGTGAAAAACGGTAAAAAAAAAGGGTAAATCTTAGATAACTTTTAAAAAATCTCGTAGCTGTTTTGTATGAAGTATAAACAAATGTATATCATCTGAAAGCTTGAATCTTTTTCTTTCCAAAACCTTAAAGCAATCGAAAATCGGTTGAAAAATGACGACGTTGTGATTGTTGGAGTGATCGCAGTACACGAAAAACGGTTTTTAAGCAATATCTTGAGAATTTCGGGGTGTTAGACAATTTTAAAACACATTATCGTGATCTTCTCGTCAAGACCTACAACGTACACTAGGTCACTTGAAAAGTGCTAAATCACTGTAGTACAGTGTTATCCCTCTAACTCTTTTTTTTTAAGGTCGTCTGAAACACCATTATGGGAGCTATATAACTTAACCCCGATATAAAAAAAATGAAATGAATTTGTCTCCTATGGAATAATATGGAATCTAATGTGAAAGTTTGGTTACTCTAGCTCTTACCATCTCTGAGATCTAGGCGCTCAAACGGATGGACAGACGGACATGGGTATATCGATTTCTCTATTCACCCTAATCATATTTTAGGTAACTTTGGGGTGTCTCCGACATCTCCTTCTATATGTTACATTTTGGGCTTGCACAAACTTACAGGGTATAAAAATTGTCCTTTATAATATATAATAAAACCAGAATATTCAAATTCATCTATGAATGCATTAGCATTGACATTTATATTGAATTTTTGATTAGAATTTCATAATACATTTGCAACTTGGGTATTTGAATTTTTAGTTTTTTGCTTAGTTGTACATCAAGTATATTTATAAGCTATATATATGTATATTTACATGGTACATATATGAGTCTTATTTCATATACAGTTCTTTTGTTTCATTTTTTTCTTAAAATAAAAGTATTTTCAACAATCTTCACCAAACTCTGTTAACATAAAAATATCTTTCGTAAGACGATCAAATCATTTGCGGTTTTGAAAACTTTAAGACTTATGACTGAAAAACTTTGGAAGTTGTATAAACTCTTATTTTTGCAGTTTAAATTGCAAGATTAATGAGTACATAGACATATATTTATAATTTATTTCATGAGTGTCACTTCTTTTTACGTTTTAAACTCTTTTTTTTGGATAAGCACATAAGGAACATATATACTCGTATATACTATATCTTTAACTTTGCTTTAAACTAACATTTATTGGTGTACAACGTGCCATGTGGTAGTTGTAGCCAAAAAGTCAAATTTTCATTACTACATCATATAAATAAATAGTATAATAACTGTTCAAACATGTGTTTAGTTTGTTACAAACGGTTGAAACTTTCAAATGTACCCTAACGAAGCGACTGGCCACTTTATGATATGTCTATCATAGAATTATATATAATATTTAATTAATTTATTTAAAACCAACATTCGCATTTTAAACTGCAACACCTGCACTCAGCTGCTTGCAGTTGCATCTCAAATTTATCGATAGTCTATTTATCGCCGACTAGCAGCTGTTTAGTTATTTTATTGACTCTTGTTTAAAATTGTTGTGTTGCTAAAATGTCTAGAAAATCCAGCAAACACAGAAGCTCAGGTCCATTAGACCCGCTTAATCTAGTCGATTTCAGTTTTCTTGATTATAAAGCCGCGTTCAATACGCTGCTACAAATCAAAAATAGTCGTCAACAACTATGCTTTGTTGAGGATATTTCAGACTTCTGGAAATTTGTAAACAAATATGAGTCTATGCTGCGAAGTATGGGTCAACCCATACTGCCGCCAATACTAAATGATGCCGAGCATCAAAATCCAAAGCCTTATCATAAAAGCAAGTACTTAGCCATAAAATTGGACGAGAGTGCTCTGCGTGAGGACAACACCGGCACGCTTAGCCCACACATGGTACAACAATTTCAACAACTGCTTATTATTTACTTGGACTTTAAGCAAAAGGAAAAGTTTAATAAAATCAAGAAACTGCGTCAGTCACAACACTCACTGCCCATTGCGCGTTTCAAGCAGGACTTGCGCGCTGCGCTGGACTCAACGCGTGTGCTTATTGTAGCTGGCGACACTGGTTGCGGCAAGTCCACACAAGTGCCACAGTATTTACATGAATTTGGTTATCGCAGCATAGGTACATACATATAGTATATCTTTTAAGCTACTTGCATTGACTTTAATTCGATTTATACAGCCTGCACTCAACCACGCCGTCTGGCTTGTGTGTCTCTTTCAAAACGTGTTGCCCACGAGCTGCTCGATGACTACGGCAGTAAAGTCGGCTTTCAAATACGTTTCGAGCGCCACAAAACCCAAAACACTCATATTGTCTTCATTACGGAAGGATTGCTGCTGCGACAATTGGCCTTAGCTGCCAATTTGGAGCAATACGATGCACTTATACTTGATGAAATACACGAACGCAATCTTTTTGGTGATTTTCTGCTGGGCGTTACCAAGTGTTTGTTACGCGCTAAGCCGCAGCTAAAGCTTATACTTATGTCAGCCACCATAAATGTGGAGCTATTTCACAACTATTTCAAAGAGGAAGGAGCTCGCTTGTTACAGGTGCCCGGTCGCTTGTTTCCGATTAAACTGCGCTATACGCCGCCGCCAGCACTAGAGCTAAAGGGAGGACAAGCCAGCAGCAAGCGTTCCGATTGCAACTCACGACTTGATCCAGCACCCTTCGTTCAGACACTCAGTTTAATAGATCAGCAATATCCTAGTATGTATATAGCAATACCATGCAGTAGATTCAACAAATATATATTTACAATATCTGAAATATTTAATAATAGCCACCGAACGCGGAGATGTGCTGATTTTTGTTAGTGGCGTCAACGAAATTACTACTGTTTGCGAGGCTATTGCTGAGTACGCCGAGCAACAGACACATTGGTTGATCTTACCCTTGCACAGTGGTTTGGCACTGGCAGAGCAAGACAAAGTCTTTGATTATGCGCCAGAGGGTACACGCAAATGCATAGTATCCACTAACATAGCAGAGACTTCGCTGACCGTGGATGGTGTACGTTTTGTAATTGATTCAGGAAAGGTTAAGGAAATGAGCTATGATGCGACATGTAAGGGACAGCGTTTAAAAGAGTTTTGGGTATCCAAGTCCTCAGCAGAGCAGCGCAAAGGTCGCGCTGGTCGCACCGGGCCAGGTGTAAGTGTTCCATTGATAAGCTGCTACAAATAGAAGCTAAAGTGTTTTTGCATTTTAGGTATGCTTTCGCCTTTATACACAACAGCAGTTTGATGGTTTTGAAGCTTATCCAGCGCCTGAAATCTTTCGCGTGCCTTTGGACACTATATTGCTGCAAATGGTATCTATGGGTTTGCCTAATGTGCGCGTATTTCCATTCATCGAATCGCCCGAGTCGGAACGCATTGAGCAAAGTATTTTGGCGCTCAAGCAACATGTAAGTAACAGTTCCATGAGGCCATAACATTTAAGCTAAGCTTTCTTTTTTTTCAGGGCGCTCTTACTGTTGATGAAAAGATCACACCGCTTGGTACCTCACTAGCCAACTTACCCGTGGAGCTGTCCATTGGCAAAATGCTGCTTATGGGCTGTGTTTTTCCTGACGTAGAGCAGCTACTAACACTTGCTGCTATGCTAAGCGTGCAAAATCCTTTAACGAATCGTGCATTTACGGATCAAAAATGTGAGCGCGAGCGTCAATCTTACGAAACAGATCAGGGCGATCTTTTTACACTGTTACGTTGCTTTCGAGAGTGGCTTAAACTCAAAATGTCGCGTGAAAATACGCGCAAGTGGTGCCATCGCTTGGGCATTGAGGAGCAACGTTTTTATGAGGTCTGCAAGCTACGCCAGCAATTTCGAAACATACTCGAAAGTTGTCACATGGCTCCAGCTACTAGCACTGACAAATCGCTTAGCAGTGCGGAACGCGCAAGACGTCATGGTGAACTTCGTCAGCTAAAGGCACTTAAAAGAAAGCAAAAATTTGAGCAGCCCCGTCAGCGTAAAATTCTAAAACATCATGCAGGCTACCAGAATGATTTCGAGGAGGAGCACACTGGTGATGACATACGCGATGTAGATTTTCGCCTGCGACATGATTCACGTCAAATGGAGTTGTTGGCACGTTCCTCGCAAGTGGAACGACATCGTGATGTAGTGCTGCTTAAACTACTGCTGGTCAGCGGCTTCTATCCACAGCTGGCCATTGCCGATGAATTCAACTATTGCAAGAGCGGTGGCCAGCAGTTTTTTCACACCAGGCTGAAGCCTTTTGTCAGCATGCATCCAAATGCATATTTCGCCAAATACTATGAAGTTTTGAAACTGTGCGAAAGCGATATGCATGCCAAACCGGACTACTACACGCCCAAGCAACCACTGAGCAATCGTCATCAATTGCTTTGTTATCAGTAAGTTAAAGCTATAAGTACAAATGGCGTTATTATTGTATTTGAAGAATTTTTTGCATATTTGTGCAGATCCCTGCTGGAAACAGCCAAACCCTACTTGATGAACTGCATACGTTTGCCGGCTGCACAGACATTGTTGCTCTTTAGTTATGCTATTGATACGAATGTCTGCGTTACGCGCATTGTGTGCGATGCTTGGCTGGGTCTGGACTTTCCCGTGCCGGAGAGTGGTCTAGAGCTACTGTGCCGTGCCATTAAGCTGCGACGCAAGTGGAGCAGTCAACTTTTTGTTAAGCTCAATGGTATGTACAGCTTTAAAGCAAAAACTGTGCAAAATCATGCTCAAAAACTCCCATTTACGCAGAACTGAATGCAGAAGAGTTAAGTAGCAGTAGCGCACATTCGAAAAAACGTTGCGACGATAGACTCTGGGAGGACTTACTAGACTTTATGAGTCTGGATGTGGCCTACAGCATAAAGCGCCTGCTGCCCGCCGATCTCAAAACACTCTACACACATGCTCCAGTGCCAAACTTTGAAGCATTTAAGAAAAATCCTTTTGCTGAAGATTATGTGCACAATGCAAATGCGGAAAAGGGCGGCATTAATGTATGCGAACACGTGGTTTATGGTTGCCTTGCAGAACAACAATGGACGCTAGCCATGGAAGCCGCATTAAGCCAACATAGTTGGCTATGTGCTCAGTGTGATGACTTTAAGCTTGAAGAGTTTGATGTGTTGGCCAAGCTACTGCATCGTCAGCAATGCAAGGGACGTCACAGGCAAGAGCAACGAAAGGAAAAGCAGTTGTTAGCTGTTGCAGATCCAGGCAAAGCAAGTTCTTCCCGCGCCAGCACTAATTATCATTGCGATACTTGTGGACGGAACTTGCAGCTGTCACAAATTGATATATTGCGACACAGAAGGCAGTGTGTCAAGGATTAAGATGTATTAATAAGTTATATAAGTAGTTAATAAAAGTTGTTTAAACTTATTCAGTAGCTCTTTCATATGGCTGGTCCAATGTAATGGCACTACAACTCTGCCCTTTAAAAAACTGCAAGAACTAGAGGTACTCCACGTCCCGTCACTTGTTGGTAGCACTGTGTAGAATTTGTCAGTTTTTATTTATGTATATTTTATATTTATTGCACAATTTAAGTCGAATTTAATTTCGAAATGCATCATCGGGCCATACTCGCAGAAAGCGACTAACGCATTTCTGACTTTGTTGTTGTCCTTAGACATGTTTTAAGTAAGACTTTAAAGTAAGATTTTAAAAACCAAATATATTCTGCTATAAACACAACAACTTTAAAAAAGATGAGAAAAAAAATTTTTTTTTATGTAACAGAGGGATAATTTTCTTTAGCCTTATACATGAAGATTGGCTCTATCAATTTAGTATAAAGCGCATTCAATAAATGGAAATATTTTTTTAAATCCTACGTACTGATACGTATATCTATTATAACTTAAAAATTCAAAGGCATTCTCTAAAAAAATTGAAATAAAGCAAAAAAAAAAGAACCACCTTGTTCGATAATTACTTTTTATTATTACTTTTAATTCGAATCGTTTTTACAAAGAAAACTTTGGGTGTAGGACACATTCTTTGACCAGGAGTAAGTAACAAAATTTAGTTTTGCTATAAGATTTTTAATATTTTGATCTGTCTACATAAGGACCCATTCAGTAAGCAGTCCCTGGACTATTTAGCCAAAAACAACCTGTTGCTGTATGAAATCTAAAGACTTAAAATTGTATTTACTAAGTCACTGTGTTCTAAAGCGTCAAAAAGTATTTAAGCATACATACGGAAACATAGCAATCTTTGTAATCTGTCAAATTGACATTTCATTTTATACAATAACAACTGAGAAAGCACGAAGTAGTTTAATTTGTATTAAGACTTTCAATTTTGTAATTAAGTAATTTTTCGAATATAATTGAGCGCATCAAACGATAGACACAAAATGCCGCCTATTCGACGCAGCCAGCGTATCCGCCGAATGCAGGAGAGAAATTCTGTAGTACCAGAAGAGGTTTCTTCCGTTGAACGTGCCAATATTGCTCCTGTAAATTCTGCAGTTCCAGTAGCAGCTCTCAGTCGCAGTCAACGTATTCGCCGAATGCAAGAGAGAATGTCCGTACCAGAAGCAGAACTCTCTTCCGTTGAACGTGCCAATATTGCTCCTGTAAATTCGGCAGAAGCAATAGCAGATCGCAGTCAACGTCTTCGCCGAATGCAAGAGAGAATGTCCGTACCAGAAGCAGAACTCTCTTCCGTTGAACGTGCCAATATTGCTCCTGTAAATTCTGCAGTTCCAGTAGCAGCTCTCAGTCGCAGTCAACGTATTCGCCGAATGCAAGAGAGAATGTCCGTACCAGAAGCAGAACTCTCTTCCGTTGAACGTGCCAATATTGCTCCTGTAAATTCGGCAGAAGCAATAGCAGATCTTAGACGCAGTCAACGTATTCGCCGAATGCAAGAGAGAATGTCCGTACCAGAAGCAGAACTCTCTTCCGTTGAACGTGCCAATATTGCTCCTGTAAATTCTGCAGTTCCAGTAGCAGCTCTCAGTCGCAGTCAACGTCTTCGCGGAATGCAGGAGAGAGATTCCGTAGTACAAGAAGATGAAGACTTAATAAATTCTGAGGTAGTAGTAGCAGCTCTCAGACGCGGTCAGCGTCTCCGCCAAATGCTATACGAACTTTTCGAAACAAGAGCACGTGAACGTGGAAATATTAGTGCAGAAAATTTGGCTGCAGCCGCTGTGGCTATTCCGGCAGTCATTCCACAAGCAGCTAGCGTTTCCACGACCATACCAATTGGCCGTACTACGACTACGCCGCTTTCAGAAAATCGTTCTCGCGCTGCATTCAGAAGGCTTCAAGCCGAGTTGCTCCAAATTAGACGTACACCGTTGGTTGGTTGTTCCCTTGAACCCGATGACAACATGTTCTGCTGGAAAGGCTCAATTATGGGACCACCCGATACGCCATATGCAGATGGCGTTTTTCGCTTGCATCTGTACTTCACACCCCAATATCCTTTTAAGCCACCCTCAGTATTATTCGATACACGTATTTATCATTGTAATATACACCGAGATGGATCTGTGTGCTTAAACATATTGGACGCAATGTGGACACCGACTGTTACCATGTCGAGTATATTGATAGCTCTGCAAGTGCTATTAGCAAATCCAAATCCAGATGACCCATTGGATCCCAATGTAGCTAGGGAGTACAGGAATGATCGGGCTAAGCATGATGCAGAGGCACGTAGGTGGACGCTTGAATATGCAAAGCCATAGACAAAGCCATTCCTAAACGAAGTCCATGTTGGGTTGTTGTCCATATCAAGACACTAAACAGAAACCAAGAATTTTAGCGCACCAAGAAGAATTAACCATGAGCACGTGGACGACAAAAAAAAATTCTGTATATAATAAATAGCTCATTTTTTTTGGAACTAAGCGTATCAAAAACCAAAATATTAAAAATAAATGTTGACGACGAACACAAGGCAAAACAAATTTTGTATATAATAAATAGCTTTTTTTTTAGGAACTAAACTACTAAACTAAACCAAAAACTAATATATTAAAAATGAATGTTGACGACGAGTACGACAAGGCACAAAAAATTTTGTATATAATAAATAGCTCATTTTTTCCACTGCCATTGTTAGACCCATACTCATGTATGGAGTCTCGATCTGGTGGCCTACCTTAAATAAGGGGACTAACCTTAAAAAGTTAAGTAAGGTAACACTTTGACAATTAAATTACATGCAGAACAACTAAACGAAAAGATCGAATTTGTTCACTGAAAAAATAAAAAAGAACTAATGAACTTGTTCAGTGAAATGAATTAGATTTACTCAACTCTAATCTCTAGTAGTTCCCAAGTTAGAACGCTTTAAAGTCTTCAGCTCGCCGCCTGAACATGCAAGTGGGCGAGAGAGGAGACGAAATGATTATTTTTAAATATATTTACAGAAAGACGAAGAACTGTTTTCCTTTAAATTCGATGATTTTTCAATTTTTTTTTAATCTAATCGCCTGCTCCACACATTAAAATAAATATTTTTTTTTAAATGTCAAATCTAACTTCTCACATGGCTCAAAATTCGAATATCGAAACACTATTTGCTGAACAAATTTATATATGAAAGGATGCGCTACATCAGAACATAAGCAGAAAGTTTTTTGTGCGTCCAGTTAAGAGAATTTAATAAAATACTTTTTTAAACTTTCTCATATATAATTGTTTTCGATAAAATATATTTTTGTTATTGTTTTCACACGTTTTTGTAATAAGTTTTTAGTATACTGGCAATAAAGACAAGTATCCTATGATGCGAAAGAAGATTTTCGCAACTACAGCTTTCTAATATACATATATCATTTCCTATATCTCCTATTAGAGTATGTGGCGTCTTCAATCGAACTAGATTTTGGGCTATATTTCTTAGTTCGTTCCAGCTTAACCCCAGTGATGTCATTTCAGCTTCAGTGGATCTCCCTCCAGGTGGTACGTGGTCTTCCAACTCTGCGCTCTGCTTGCTAAAAGGAATTCCAGCGCTTGCTTTGCGAGGCGTGTGGCCGATCCACTTCCACTTTCTTCTTCTTCTTTCTTTTAGTGTGGAAGCTGATGATGTTGCTTTGCCATATGGGTGCGAGGATGCCGTAAGCTGCTCTAGCCTTGTTGATTCGGTTTTCAACATCCAACTCAGCTCCTCCATCTGCCGTGATAGCAGAACTTATCGACCCATTTCAACAGTTGATCATCAGTTGTAGCATAGGGCGGGATGACGTCACGCAGACTCAATACTTGCGATTTACCAGCGTTGATTTTAGCTCCGGCAGACTCTCAGGACTCTCATCAGGTCGGTTATGTTTCCGGATAGCAAACAAATATCGTCAGCGTACGCCAAATGATTAAGGCACCTACTGTTAATTTGTCACTGTATATCCTTGCAGCGGCGGTCGTCATTTAAAGAGTCTTTTATGACATCACCGATAACAAGAAGGAACAGTATAGGTGACAATATACAATATACAATATACTTGCCTGACGTCACTCTGTACTTCAAACGGTTCAGACAATTTGCCTTTATGCAGAACTGGTCTCCTTCTTCTTCTTCTTCAATCCCCATTTGCTGTTAGGCGTCGGGGTAGCCTCGGGATATCCATCTTCTCCAATTAGGTCGGTCCCGGCTCTCTCTTCTCATCTCTGCCAGGGTTCTGCCCCTCATCCTTCCCACATGCGGTCCAGGTTACGATATCTTCATTAACAAACGCATTATCCATCTAAAACTCTTTTCTTTGTCGACGGAAGTTTAATTTTCTTTTTTACAATAAGCGTCGTAACTTAAACATTAATCGAACGATTTTGATAAGCCATGACTTTTCTAACTCGACATTAATATTTCTTTAGGATCAAATGTAAAAAATTAAAGGCTTTTTACCAAAATGTTATATAAAAAAGACGTCAAAGTGTGAAAAACGGTAAAAAAAAAGGGTAAATCTTAGATAACTTTTAAAAAATCTCGTAGCTGTTTTGTATGAAGTATAAACAAATGTATATCATCTGAAAGCTTGAATCTTTTTCTTTCCAAAACCTTAAAGCAATCGAAAATCGGTTGAAAAATGACGACGTTGTGATTGTTGGAGTGATCGCAGTACACGAAAAACGGTTTTTAAGCAATATCTTGAGAATTTCGGGGTGTTAGACAATTTTAAAACACATTATCGTGATCTTCTCGTCAAGACCTACAACGTACACTAGGTCACTTGAAAAGTGCTAAATCACTGTAGTACAGTGTTATCCCTCTAACTCTTTTTTTTTAAGGTCGTCTGAAACACCATTATGGGAGCTATATAACTTAACCCCGATATAAAAAAAATGAAATGAATTTGTCTCCTATGGAATAATATGGAATCTAATGTGAAAGTTTGGTTACTCTAGCTCTTACCATCTCTGAGATCTAGGCGCTCAAACGGATGGACAGACGGACATGGGTATATCGATTTCTCTATTCACCCTAATCATATTTTAGGTAACTTTGGGGTGTCTCCGACATCTCCTTCTATATGTTACATTTTGGGCTTGCACAAACTTACAGGGTATAAAAATTGTCCTTTATAATATATAATAAAACCAGAATATTCAAATTCATCTATGAATGCATTAGCATTGACATTTATATTGAATTTTTGATTAGAATTTCATAATACATTTGCAACTTGGGTATTTGAATTTTTAGTTTTTTGCTTAGTTGTACATCAAGTATATTTATAAGCTATATATGTAATATATATATATATATGTATATTTACATGGTACATATATGAGTCTTATTTCATATACAGTTCTTTTGTTTCATTTTTTTCTTAAAATAAAAGTATTTTCAACAATCTTCACCAAACTCTGTTAACATAAAAATATCTTTCGTAAGACGATCAAATCATTTGCGGTTTTGAAAACTTTAAGACTTATGACTGAAAAACTTTGGAAGTTGTATAAACTCTTATTTTTGCAGTTTAAATTGCAAGATTAATGAGTACATAGACATATATTTATAATTTATTTCATGAGTGTCACTTCTTTTTACGTTTTAAACTCTTTTTTTTTGGATAAGCACATAAGGAACATATATACTCGTATATACTATATCTTTAACTTTGCTTTAAACTAACATTTATTTCATGAATGTCATTTTCTTTTGCGTTTTAAACTCTTATTTTTTTTTTGGATAAGCACATAAGGAACATGTATATTCGTATATACTATATTTTTTAATTTTGTTTTAAATTAAAATTTTCTTCATGGATGACAACATCCTTATCTAGTCTGAATAAAGAAATGATATGCTTTATATGAACAAAAATTTTGTCATCTTCAGTTTAACTGTTGCTGTACTTTATAATTTATTTTTGGCTTTTGTATTTATTCGGGCACTATATACTCCAAATCAAATTTGGCTCCAATGCGCGGCTTGCGTGGCTTATATAGGATCTTTTGTGGTTTCTAAACGATAAGAACGTGATAAAATTATTCAAATATAGCAGTGCAAATTTGATGTAAAAACTTACGGGTACGGGTTCGGGACAGGTGACTGAAGAATCCACGGGCTTGTTAAGATTAGCTGTGCTAGTGGTTGATGGTTCCTCAGTCTTTTTTTCCTGTGTTACCACTTCCTTTGTTACCACAGTTTCCACATCTTTAATAACATTCTGAAAAAAATAAGCAAAAAAGTATTTTAATGCTAATTACTCTGGAGAACTAATACCTTCGGACATGGCAGCATTCTGAAGGGTCAAGAGACTAGCAAATCAACAGATTACATAACACCAGTACTGGACTTCAAGAAGAGGTTCGACGTCAGATTCCCGACGCGAAATGAGTGGGACATGAACAGGGTAATGAGACCAGACGCAGCTGTAATCTATACTGACGGATCCAAGATGGATCGCGGTGTAGCAGCATGGGTCTACTCGGACGAGCTCGAAGTATCTCTCTCCTATCGCCTAGGCAGCAGAAACAGCATCTTCCAGGCGGAAGTCTTTGGCATCAGAGAAGCATGTAAGGTGTTGAATAATCAAGTCAGCTGGCGGAGGTGTGTATATTCTCCGACAGTCAAGCAGCTTTGCTGGCGATCAAATCGCCAACCGTGAACTCAGAAATCATCAGACAATGCAAAGAAGATCTCAATGCCCTTGCAAGCAGAATGAACATCGCTCTCGTATGGGTTCCCGGACAAAGGAACGTATACGGAAATGAAAAAGCTGATGAACTGGCAAGAAAAGGAGCATTAGATGGCGAAGCAGCGGAGGAAGCTGTCAAATACCCCCTCAGCGCTATCCAGAGAGAACTTCTTCTGCGAGCTCAGAACAAGGCTGAAACCAGATGGAAAAATATTGGCACTTGCAAGATTGCAAAGGAAATTTGGCCGCGATACGACAAGCGTAGAGCGGCCGAACTGCTAGGCAAGCCAAGAACAATGATCTTCAGAATAGCATCGACAATAACCGGACATTGGCCGTTAGGAGACCATGCAAAGAAAATGGGCTGGCCCTACAACGTCAGATGCCGAAGCTGTGACTAGGAGAACACAGAAGATACAGTTTATCATTATTTATGTGAGTGCCCACAATTGGGGTCCTTACGCCACAGAGCACTAGGAAGCTTCGCGCTAGGAAGCCTACTTGACATCAGCAGGTTTATTAACGGATCGAGATGGTTTGAGTAAACCGAACAGCAGTGGTTCCCATAAGTGGTGTAACAAAATGGCGAACTAGCGCTAATTGAGTTTAAATATGTTGTCACTCAAACGGCACCCAAACCAACCAACCAACCAACGCATGAAAAAGAAAGAGAAGGAGCTAAAGAAATAAACGCAAAGCGAGTTTTCCCCAATTCAGGCAGAAACTAGCCTGCGCCTGCTAAGTGCACCACTTAGGATGTCAACTTAACGCTTGGCAACTTCCTGTAAAACTACTCGGCAAAACACAAAATCTGGCTAGGCACACAGGTGGTACTTACAGGTGGTGGTGACGTTCGGTGTATCTGTCTTTTTGGGCGGTAAGCCTGAATAGGCACAAAGTCTTTTATGGTTGTTGAGCAACGCGGTGTTTGGTTGTTAGTACTGTTGTAGTTGGTTGTTGTACTGTTGTAGTTGGTTGTTGTACTGTTGTTGTAGTTGGTTGTTGTACTGTTGTTGTAGCGTTGATTGTTTTTAAAGAAGCTGCCGTTGTCGATAATAGGATATTGTTGTTGCTCAAGAGGTTGTGCTTGCGGTGGTGGCAGTTGTCGCCACGCATTACGTGATGTGCAGGGACGTTCTAATTCTCTAAGTTCTTCCGGTTGTAGTGCTAATGGAAACATTAGAGCATGAGCTTGAGCTTCGAGTAATTGTTCTTGTTGCTCTTGAAGTTGCGCCTGACGACGCCAATAAGCTGGAGGCGCAGGTAAAATCTGTAAGTAAGTCATTTTTAAAATTAACTTTAAATTGTATATTTAAGACTTACGGGCATTGGACTTTCTTCAGGCTTTGGAAAAGCTTGCATTGGTATTTGTTCAAGCCGTGTTTCTTGAATGCTTAATTCTGCAGTCGATTGAACCAAGCCCAGTAGAGATTTTAGGGCTAGGGTTTGTGAATTTGGATCGGCCGCATGGGCTTGTGGCATACTGAGTGGAAGCTGCGCAGGTGCTGGTAGTCCTTGTGGCATACTTAGTGGAAGCTGCGCAGGTGCTGGTAGTATCATTTGCTGGGGTGTTTGTTGCATCGGTAATTGCCTCGGTCTTGGGGCTTGCTGCTGCTGTAACTGCTGCTCTCTCGGTTGCGGTTGTTGACGCCAGTTCTCTACAACCTCACGCTTCTTAATTTGCACAGGTTTAACAAATGCCTCGGGTATCTGGGTTTTCATTGTAATTAAATGGGTACTGCTTCCAGCTGCTGTTATATATCGAGTATTGGTACGTAAATCCTGAGTAATTTGTTCGCGCCAATTAACCGCACCATTAGCTGGAGTTGTCTGAGGTTGTTGTGACTGCGTATTGGCCTGCGTTTTAGACTGCGTATTGGCCTGTGTTTTAGGCTGCGTCTGCTGCGTTTTAGACTGCGTCTGCTGCGATTTAGGCTGCGGCTGCTGCGTCTTTTCAGTTTCTGAAACATTATAAAGCTTTATTGACACATGCCAAGTTACATATTTGCAGGGGTTTGCTCTTACCAGAATCACTTTTAATACAGATCAACACTAAAGCGCTTTCTGGCACCATAAAGACACGTTCCTCAGCTATGCCATGTAAATCATTGGTATTGGGCACGCAGGCATCAAAAAGCACCTCGCAGAGCGTTTCCACAGCGCGTACGCATTCCAGGCGCACCGGATTAGGATCCATAACAGGGTGAATGCCAACAATGGTGCCCGTAATGCCTACTGGCACCATATGTATGGTGCGCACGACTATAACACGATCGAAAATATTCAATGGGTAACGTGCTTTATACACATGGGGCAGTGTCACATTTGGCACAACAAGTAAGTGTGGTTTGACCTGCAGCTTAACATTTTTGACTGGCTGAGCTTTCAGCTCATCGACAGCGCTTAAAATGGCTTCGACGGCCGATTTGCAAATGGTTTTAGATCCACAGGCAACACGCTCTGCCTTCATATGCGGCTGCGCACGCACCCAATTCGAGACCTCCTCTATGTGACGTTGTCCCACTGCATGAGGAAATATGTCCTCCTCAAATACAAGCTCGTTACGCACATTTGCGTTGCACAAAAAACGAACAACTTCACCAAACTTCTCGCAATAGCTTCGAATGAGATCCACAGCCAAACTGGTGTATATCCATTGATGATCTACGCGACGACAATAATCACTGCGCTCTTCGTTCTAAAAAGAGCACAACATTTAGAATGTGACCAAATTAATGAGAGTTCAATTTATTATTTACCTGCTTTGGATATCTAATTTGCAGCCCAATATTATGTTTAGCCATATTTTCCAATTTTTCACGTTTCGGTCCTAGTACAACGAAAAATGAACAAGTCAAGCGGCCCAAGCATTTGTTATTGATGCCCAAAATATTACACATCTCATATGAAGTTATAATATTTGCATCCATTATGCTCTGCAGACGTTTGGCCTCATCTAAGTTCGGTTCCGACTGAACCGTAATATTGACTGTAAGTAACAATATAAATGGTTAGAAGTTAATTTATATTAAAGGATGTCTTTGATTTATGCAAATTAGAGAAGTGCAACCGGCAACTTTTTTTATGCATATTGGATAATTGACTATGCGCTCAAATCACCTGCTTCCATGCTGGTTGCTTTGATTTTGTGGTCAGTTGTCAAGCGGTATGGTAACCCAATTGACAGCGCGATATTTTGCGCTAACGTATTGCAATTATCCGGTGGGCAGTTCGATTTATTGCGGTCAGATATCGAAATTTCAGTACAGTGACAGCTTAAGTTTTTGTGGCATGGTATCGTAATATTGTGAATTAATAAAATGAATTACTAAAAATTAGAAGTGCGCGTACCGCAAAACAACGCGTGATTAAAAAACTAAAAAAAGAACGCGTTACGTGAAAAAACCGAAACCTGTGTTTAACGCATCCGACTGGGAGCGCATTTACAGCAAAACACAATTAAGCTGCCTTGTTCATACCGGTTGCAGTTCTCTAATGGAAGTATAAGCAAACTAAGAGAAGATTCAGCGCGCTTAAATGAAAAACCTTGAGTAAGTACTTTGCCAAAACTGCTGCTAACTTACCCTGCAATCGACCACAACTCTTCACAATGTGAGGATCTGCCACAGTGCCCTTAGCGCCATAGTACGGTGGACCAATGAAAAATACTTCACTTCCGGTTGGAAATAATTCTTCCACATGCGCAAACTGTTTTTTCATGTTATCGCGCACTTTGAATCCAAAAACAACGCCTTGAGCGGGATATGCTGTTACTGTGCTGCTCCAAGCATTCTTCATTTGAACTTGGCCCTTGGGCCCAAACTCCATGCTCTGGCCCGCATACGTTTGTATATAGACAATCACGTCATAGTTAGGATACTTTATGCCCATGCGCGTGGTGAAGCTACAAGAAATAATAATCTAATTAGCAAACAAGAAAACTGTAATACGAGTTAGCAAAGTTTAAATGCTTTTGCAGCTTGAGACTTTGATTTTATTGTTGTCCAGTTATTGGATTTATATTTGTTTTATTTATTTAAAAGTTCTGCAAAAAGAAATAAGACTAACCCATTGTTTATATACTCAACTGTTCCTGCAAAGTTTTGCATTCCGATTCAAATTGTCGTTCGACATTTTTGCGCACGCCACTTTCATCCATTACGGTGCTACGATTGGCTACCTTGATGACTTTGGCCTTGATAAGATGCGGCCAGCCAATATATACTTCCTGCAGCAGAAAGTTTGAAGCCACTTCTTCTAAACAGTTGCCAAACTCACGTGTTTTGGGCATCAAAACCAAGTTCTGACTACGACTTGGCTGATCAAAGACTCTAACACGATCATAACGAAACTCAAACTAAAAAGATGTTTTAAATAATAAACTTTTTATATACGATTGCATACATACATCAAATGGCAAATGCTTCATAGTTGGAAAGCCAGGAAAGAAAACATGACGTGCCGCATTGGGTAGCTCCACACAGACCGTTTCGGGCAAATCGAGCAGAATTTCTGACGACCATCTCGCCAATTCGGTACAATAGACACTTTTCAGTGCTTTTAGCGGTGGTCTAGCCGGCAGGGAACCTACAGACTTCTCGCTATAGTCATACTGATACATAGGTCCATGCGAATTACGCTTCACTTCTGTCTTGGTTAGCTGCATATCTAGAGGTTCCATAGAACTGAGCAGCAATTTCTACGTGGCAAGAAAAATATCAACAAATATATATATATAAACGTTATATATCTGTGGCATAATTACCTCGTCAATAAACGGTATGAGCACTACCGCTTCCCAATCTCTCTTCTTGCCATTAAGATCGTATTCAAAATCCTCGGGATAAAATGCAGCCAAGGGACTTTCTGGTTTTGTCATTAAATCGTGATAAACCGTCGGTAGGAGGTTGCAACTAGCAGCTGGCAGCACAGCCAACAACTAAATTAAAATATGAGAGCAAAAAATTATTAGCTTAGTCTGCATAATATATATGATGGTTTTTGGTCACATTACCTGTTGAAATGGCAAAAACGGTTTTCCCATTTTAAAATCAATATTTATTTTCTCTATATTTTTCAGATCACTTATAAATGGAGCATAATGAAAGGGATAATACCAATCCCAAGATTGTACGCCACGATAATAATAATCGAGTACCCACTGTATAGCAGTTATATATTGCCGGGTCAGCTCGTTAACGAGTTCTTCGTTAGCTTTTGCATGACCAACAAACTTTGTGCGATAATATGTTGTTTTAAAATTTTGAAACTCTTGCATTAGGTTGTCTTCGTCCTCACTATCGCCATCGCCATCGTACAGCTGCAAAAATAAGATAGGTTAATGAATTCTGTATGGAATTAAAATCTTTGTTGTAAAACTTGCATTCATGCTACTATCAATCAGTGCGGATAGATCATCGCCTATGTTTTGTTTTATATCTTCTACATCACAGTCAAATGCTTCAGTTTTGGCGTTCATATACTTTAAATCATCAAAGTTTTCTTCGAAATGGCGCACTTCGACATTAGTCAACTCCTCCAGAAAGATCTCCAAACGCTTTAAATTTAATTTGCCATGTACATTTATATTGCCACCCAGTTTGGGATAGACTTTAATATACGTTTCGTATAGTAAGGGCAACGCATTGGATGAAATATGCATGCACGGCAAATGCGGTATAAAATCATTGCCAACCATTAGACCCATTAAAACCCAGTCGTCAATAAGCTTGGCCACATCGAAACTTTTATCAGCCACGGTTATTGCATGAAATTCTAGTTCTAAATACTCGCGCAGCAAACCCAAATGCAACAAAAAGAAGCGTGTTTCACTAGCCGTTGTGCGTTTCTGGGTTTTTCCAAATTTCACCTCCTCACGTAGCACTACAAAATGCAGTTCATGTGTGCACAAACCCAAAATTATGAGATCAGCGTCCAAGCCGTAAAGGCAGTGTCTAGTATTGGGATCGAAATTGGGTTGAGCTTTCATATAGCGTATATAGTCCATTATTTTATGCTCTCCTTCGCCTGGTACCTGCAAACAACAAAGAATGTTTTATAGAAATTGGCTCTTACAATTTGTAGATCAAAAGATTTAGCAAAATGACTGACTACTAGGTATGGACTTAATTTAATAAGCTTCATGAGCTTCGAAGTAAAGTGTATATTATGGTACAAGTCGTTTCTAGCTCTAATGATCTTCTAGCTTTCAGATTGCAGAAAGTTTCTTCTGCTTTTCTAAAGATTTAAATTATGATCACTATGAACTTTTCGTCTTACCTCCTGTCCACTTAGTATGACACGACATTTTTGCCACAATACATCCGTAGAGATTTTGAAACGTAAAAAGGTTCGTAGTGCCCCTTGCAGACGTGTCATGAACACCGTACCCGGCGTAATACAATTCTTATCGAATGGTTCATGTTCAATTGTTTCGCCCCGCTGTTTGGCTTGCTGTTCTAATTTCTCAGCATCACGAGCCGAACGAAATCTCCGGCTGCGTTGTTGATTCATTTTGGCGCGTGGTGCGACACCATCAATGGCCAGGAGAAATAATCTTTGTGGCTTGATTAAATAAAAAAGCTTATCTATGTAGTTGAAGATTTCTTTGAATATGTCCGCCTCTTCCAAGTGAAAATGTATGTTGCCCTCATCAGGATGCGTGCAATTGTGTATTATGCCATTCATATCCAGATAGAGATTATCAAATTCAGGAATCTGTAAAGATCAATGAAGATCAACTAAGTTGTGTACATACAATTTTCGCCTACTTACGAAGTGTTCTCTTGCTAATTCGCTGAGACACGGATAGCGTTCGCTGATGTAGCGAAAAAACTTGGGGACTCCCATGTTTGTTCCTTTGATCGAGTTATTTTTATTTAAGCTTTATATATTATATAAAATTGTGGGTGAGCGTCCTTCAGCGGCCGCTTTATTTTTAACACTTGACTTGTACAATTAAGTCTAATTTATGCGCTTGATTCCAACGATTGCTGATTTTATTTACTTAAGTGTATATTCCGATTAGATGTTTTTTAAATTGCACAGTTTTATAATTCACTACGTGTTTTCCTCGTTTATGGCGAATAGGTAGCTTGTACCAGGGATACAAGAAAAAGCAGCTTCTCTTGGCCAGGTGTGCAAATGCGATTTAGGCTATAGCAAACAGCCTAATGTCGGCTCATAAATTAATAACAACACTGCAACATAATTTGGTAAAGACAGATACAAAACATATAATTAACTATTGTATTTTTCATTGTTGCTTTATTTGTTTAATGAAAAAATATGTTCTTATTTTGTGACATATGAAATGCAAAACTTAACTGAACTTAAAATTAAACATTTGTGTTAAACTGGCTTATAGCAACGAGCTTTTTTGTTAATTCAACGCTCAGCTGTTTGCGTATCGCATTTTTCGTAAATTGTTATTGTGATATCCATTTTTTTACTTTTATTTCTATAATCTCTACACAAACTTACAATAATATCGTTATTTTTGCCAAGTTAGTAGCTGCAGCGCAAACACATTGCATATAAATTTTGAGAATAGAAAATTTTCCAACACTGTTTTATAGCAGCGACCTTTTATTTCAGTCTATCGCTCAGCTGTTTGCTCTAACAAAATTGTGCTGCTCGAAATTTTACGTAATTTATTATTGTGATTGCCGTTTTTGCTTGTAATCTTTACGCAAACGGGCAAAAATGTCGCTGTTCCGCCAAGTTATGTGCCGCAGCGCACCCTCATTGCAGTTGTAAGTGTTGGCATTAGATTATGGCTTGAATTTGTTTAAACATTTGCCTTGCAGCGCTGCGCGTTGGGCCTCCTCCACGCAAGATCCCTCTGCCCCGTTGGACCTAAATACAGCATTGGCACGTCCCGAGGAGCTGGAGCAACGCAACAAACTCAGCGGCAAAATAACGGTGCCCACAGCCGTCAATCTTAGTCCAATATCGGGTGTGCCTGAGGAGCATGTCAAGGAGCGCCGTGTACGCATACACATACCGCCTAAGAATGCCATGCAAAGTGGCACCGATAATGTGAACACATGGCAAATTGAATTTGATAACCGTGAGCGTTGGGAGAATCCTCTAATGGGCTGGGCATCTACGTAAGTAGCATATAAAAATATAACAAATAAGATCTTACTAATTGTAAATGTTTAGTGGCGATCCGTTGTCCAACTTAAATGTGCAATTTGGCTCCAAAGACGAGGCAATTACCTATTGCGAACGCAATGGCTGGCGTTGGTTTGTCGATGGCGACGAGAAGCCCAAAAAGGAGCGTGTTAAGAATTACGGCGTTAACTTTTCATGGAACAAGCGCACGCGTGTCTCTACTAAGTAGTTTAGCAAACGGCTAAACCAATAGAATGAATTACTCTTTAAAAATATATAAAAATAATTTTTTTTTTCATGGTTTATTCCAAACTAAATGCGAAACTAATGATGTCTTCTATTGCGACTACGACTGCGACTGCGTCGATGTTTCTTATTTTTATGGGATTTGTGCTTATTACGCTTGTGATCTCTGCTGCTTAAGCGGACATGGTCGCGTTCACGACTTTCTTTATGACGGGTTTTACTGTAACTACGACTGCGACTTCGACTATGTCTTGGTTTTTGATAGTGCACTTCATCTGTTTGTTTTGTACGCTCCTTTAAATGCTGCGTTAAAGCCTGCATTTGTAGTTCGACCAGTTCATGCAACTCTTCATTTAGTGTTGGCTTGCATTTGCGATGGCGCCGTTTCTTTTTTTGCTCCCGCTTGGTTATAGCCACCATTTCAGCGTAGGCCGCGTTATCTTCAAAAACTGGGCAGGTCTGTCTTTTTGGTATATGCTGCATAACATATTCATAAATGCTTAGTTTCTGTGAGCTACTGAAACTAGCCTGTAGATCATCGAATGTTACTGGAGTTGTCACTTCGGTGCCCAAGAGCTGATGCAGCGTTTTGCTATCCAATCGTAGACTTGGTTCGCTTACATTGCAATCAGGCAGTTCCAGTTGTGTCTTAGCAGTGCACTTAGGTTCATGATCCACTGATACGCGATGTTGCTGTAATTTTTTTTTTTATTAGAAATGTCTGGTTTTTAAGACTGCAGACTAAGTAAAACTTGCCTTTAAAACGCCCTGCTCTGTCCATTGTAAACGGTCTAACAACTCTTGTAATCGTTGCTTGCTATTGGTCACATATAAGCGTAATTTGGTTTGTGCTTCAAGTGAATTTTCCATAAACTTGGCGCTACTTTTTTAAATTGCTTTAAAAAAAAAGGTTTGTATAATCGCCGTTTGCGCATTGGCAAACAGCTGTTTTTGAATCAGTCGCAGTGCTTGAAAGGGTTGAAAAAAATATCGATATATGATAGTAGTCGATGTATTTATCATAATGGAATTGACAATTTTTTAAATATTTTTAATTTACGTACAAAATTATGATGCAATTTATAACGTTTTATGAAATAAAGTCGAATCTAATTTTTAAGGCTCAAACATTAATTTACCATTCAAAATTTTTTTATTAGACGTTTAAACAAATAATATTTATATCGTTACAATAAACAAATCTACACGCTACAATTTTGGTGTTGTTGTTTATTTGGAATTCCCACGTAACTCATAGCTATTAGGAGACAACTTCATATCCCTTCAGTCCCAAAATAAAACAGTAAACGCCATAATAATGCAGGCTGCGCCAACCCAGGGCGACTTTCGCTCACCAATTCGCGCCAGCTTCCAAAATGTGCCAAGTAATCTACATAATATTTAAAAAAGTTGTAATAATAATAGCTAGTTACCGAAAATATGATTGTTACTTACCCAGTCTTATTACGGTCAATAAAGCTTGGAAATAGTGACCTTAAATATGCGCAAGTGCAAATCAGCAACAATATGACCGAAAGCAGGCTTTGGAAGTTAAACAGTGCACTCTAAAAAATGGTATAGGTTAATACTACATCATTTAGGTTCAAGCGGCTGTTGTGTACTTACCATTTTGCTTTATAATTTACAGGCTAATCTCGGATCATTTAGTATTTATTAAACAACTACTTTTAAATTCGGCTTTTAATAAACGAAAAAAAAAATAAAAACACAAACTAGTGACGTGCCTATGTGCTGTGTGACTCCACATTCGATAGTGAATAAATTTGTAAACGATAGTGAAGTTATCGATACTGTCAATAGAACTAAATATCGATATTAGCCCAAAATAATTCATCTATCTATCTCTTTTCAATTCATTGAACTCCCAATTAAACCCTTAATTAATTTATCTATTCATTGAAAAAATTCACAATAAAACCTTCTATGTAATTGAAATTACCATTAAAACATTTTAATCCAATGCTTTATCTAACTCACTGAATTTAATTCCACATGCAATTGGACCAATTCAAAGCGATTTCAATTAAAATGCACTTTTTTATTGTTCTTCTTTATTCTTACAATTACCTTGAAATACACCCACAGCAAATATAAGCTAACGCCGTTTACAATCTTGATTTACTGATCGACGATCCTACCATATCTCTATTCTGATATTTTACTTTCATCACTATTTTTTTTGTTGTGTACTTACAATATAAATTGTTTGAAAATTTAGTTCAAATAACCATTTGATAAAGATAATTTCCATAGGTAGAGCCCACTAAATCACTAATTCATACCTACAGCTGTTAAGCTGCTAAACATTTAGTAATTATTCTATTACATAAGGTAAGATCTAGGTACAGCATTTTTTGTATATTCCAATAAAATTCTTTTAATTTAAACTAATTTTAAAAGATTTTTGTAAAGCTGATGCGTTTTTTGTTCAGCTTCTTTTTAGGCGGAATATAGCTTTTAGTACTCATCATATGTTGGCATACGTGTTTGCACTTATTTTTTAACGAAGTAGCGGCTGCTTGGGCATAAGTTGTTTTATTTTCGAATTTTTTTTTTTTTCAAATTTTGGACAAGTGCGCAAACGATAGGTAAAAATCTTTTAATAATTAACTACAGATATATAGCTAGGCACGATTTTATTATGCATTGCTTAGCCCTTTTTAATTTTTTTAATGGCTAAAACAAATATTTCAAACACATTTTAACATTTTTCTAAAAATTAAATAAAAAATAAAGACCATCGATGGGACCATAGAAAATGCGATATACAAACAACCAACGTAGCCATCGATAGTCTCATCGATAGTTCTCCAGTATGTCCGTCGTTCGTCTAACATTTGCGTGTATTTTCAACTTCTAATTCGCTGCGTTCTTTTTTTTGCTTTATTATTACACTTTTTTTTGTTGTAATTGTATATCAAACATACAATTGCAAAACAGTGATTAAATATAATGAAAAATATCAAACAAAAGTCTTTAAGGCTGAAATTCGAGCCTCAATTTAGGCGAATAAAGGCAAGAAAGTAGCAAAAAAAATTGCGTCAAAAAAAAAGGAAAACTTTTCTACGTTTGTGTGTGGTACGCTGCTGCACATCGCGCTGTGTGCGGTGCTGCGCTGCGGTCAGAATAACTTTAAAAAAGAAACGAAAAGAACTTTAGTATAAATTAATAAAAAAAAAAAAACGTAAGCAAAAGTACAGCCCAGCCAATTAATAACAATCGTCAAAAAATATGAAAAAAGTGTTCTTTTTTTGTAGATGTAAACTCAGCTGTATTTACACAAATACATATGCAGCATATTGTGTTATGCCTATTGCAATTTGCAGTGCAGTGCAACTGGCGCGCTAATAAAAAAAAATAAATCTGGTACATTTTCCTTTTGGTTTGTTCGTTCGCTCGTTCGTTGCTATAAATTGTCGCACACACAAACATAGTAATCGCTGTAAAGAGCGTGCAGAATGTATTAGTGTGTGCGTTGCGTTTTTTCGAGAGAATTTCAGACGTCGAAACGCGCGCGCATATGTGTTAGTGAGCGAGCAACGGCAACAAAACTACATAAACAATAAGAACAACAACAAGAAAAAGCAGCAGAAGCAGCAAAAGAAACATGTTGACACTGTTGCAGGATAGCACAGTGGTAAGTGCATAAAAAAAATTACATAAATTCTCTCATATGCATAGTTACAATAAGAAATTTTAAGTTTAATTTAAGTTGTAAGTTAATAAGTACTTTAGTACATGTAAGTTTTAAGTATTTCACTGAGTCAAAGGCGGCGAATAAAGTAAGGCAATTGTTTGCTGGGTGTGATACTATGCAGGTCATAAGTGTGGGTGCACCCTTGCAAAAATTTAGTTGTATATTAATTCAATACATGCAAGTTTTAAGTATTTCACAGCGTCAAAGGCGGCAAATAGGTAACACAATTGTTTGCTGGGTATGATACTATGCAGGTCATAAGTTTGGATGCACCCTTGTTAAATTTAGTTGTATATTAATTCAATACATGCAAGTTTTAAGTGTTTCACAGAGTCGAAAGGCGGCAAATAAAGTAATGCAATTGTCTGCTGGGTATGATACTATGCAGGTCATAAGTTTAGGTGCAACCTTGTAAAATTTAGTTTTCTTTAACTCAATACATGCAAGTTTTAAGTATTTCACAGAGTCGAAAGGAGGCAAATAAAGCAACACAATTGTTTGCTGGGTATGATACTATGCAGGTCATAAATTTAGTTGCATCCTTGTAAAATTAAGTTTACTTTAATACAATGCAGTCCATATTGGCTTTGATTACTGTGGTTACCTTACTATTTTAATTGTTGTACATTCAAGTGACTTGTATAATAAGAAGAAAAATATTGATTGTCTTGATTAAAGACAACTTAAGTGCTATAGGAATTGTAACTTACACTGATATCTAAAAATACAAATAAACAGGTTTTCATTTTTTTTTATCTATTCAAAAACAAATTTAAAAAAAATACTTAAAATTCCTTCAAAAGAATCTTAGTTCCGCCATATTTTCAAAGCAACTAACAAAATTAATGAGCAATTAATGCAATTTTTCAACCAAAAAAAAGTTATACTTTTACGGATTTAAATAGATATGGACCGGCAGTAGAATATGCTATAAACTTTTTTTAAAGTAACTTCTGTCCTTTGACCAGCTAGAGCTTTGATCTATTCAAAAAGAAAAAATTATAAAATAATTGCAGACTAAGATAATCGCAACCTAATTAAATTTCCTGGAAAAAAACGTAGTTCAGCTATATTTTCGAAGTTTACCTATAAACAACCACTAACAAAATAAATGAGGATGCAATTTTTCAAAATTCAAAAAGGAATACTTTAACTGATTTAAATAGATATAAATCGACAGTGGAATATCTATAAACTTTTTTTTTAAGTAATTCCTGTTTAGTTTAATATGACAGCTCCTTATTACTTACGTTTATGTCTTTTATACAATGAAGTAGTATAAAGATTTGGTTTGGGTGACATCAGTTGACTTACCGATTTGGTGACTTTAGCTCGTATATAACAAAGGGTGAAACTATAAATCTCATTCTGCCCGTAAAAAACACTGCAAAAATTTATAATAGAACTCCCTTAAGCTATGTGCATAGAGGTAAAAAATGTAAATTTTACAGCGAAATGGTTATTGTCGCATATTTTTGCATCCTACTCCAAAAAGAGTTCATTTCCTGTAGTTCTAATAAGAAAATGCAAGTAGAGCCCATCTTATAAGCTTAATTTAAGTCATATTTACTTTATTTAAGTTTTAAGTATTTCACAAAGAGTCAAAGGCGGCAAATAAACCTACAAATTGACCTGTAATCAGCCTACGAGTTCCACTGAATTTCATACAGTGCAGGCCATTTGCTTAGATTCATCCTTAAAATTTATCTTTTATAGGAACTCAAAATTAGTTAGCAATGTTTATACAAATTGGTTTAAAACTGTTGTATTTACTATTTCGATCGATATACATCCTACTACATTAGTATAAAGTGATCCTGTGTGAATTGAGAATTTAATATATCTTAAACTCAATAAAATTAGCTATTAAAACTTACAGCTTAAATTTAAAAAAAAATTGTTGATATGTAAAGAAACTCTAAATCAGGCACCACTTATAAGAATTTGGAGGTCTGTGCAGACTATGGATGCTCGAAGCTGCTCCAAATCTGAATGTAACAATATTAGCCAAAAAAACTTATGAATATTTTGTTTTGACTATATTTTTTTAATTTTATTTTGCAAAAATATCAAAAATACATATATTTTTATGCATAGCCGGGTTCTTATTATATGGTCGCCAATCCAGCTTATTTAGCTAAAGATGTCTTTAGAAGCTGTCCTGTCAATCAGAGGCGACAATATATTTGAATCATAAAAAATCGAGCCTACATACAACTCTTTGCCATCTAATAGCTTAGATAAGAATTGCAAGATACACTGTAGCTTTTGTAATAGCTCAGTTCTAAACTGAGCTTCCCAACTGGTTCTTGAAAGTGAATATAAGGAGCACACTAATTCAAAAATGGGCCCGAAGTATTAATGTAATAAAAGTAGTCCAAAAAAGTTTGTATAATTTGTATGGTTTTGTGACAACAGTTTTTGATGATAAACTTAGATAAGAATTGCAGGACATACTGTAGCTTTTAAAATAGCTCAGTTCTAAACTGAGCTTCCTATAAGGACCACACTAATTCGAGAATGGGCAACGATTCTGACACGAAATTTTCGAGTTCTGAAAACAATAACACGTTTAAAAAATTTGTCTTTGCATTTTTAACTAATTTTCTTACAAGTTTCATTCAAAATTTTTATCAAATCGTTGCTTTTATGTTATTTTCATTCTTATCATAAAAATTTGACAGGGGTGCACCTAATTCACTTGACGCTGCTGTTGTTGCGCGTGTATATGTGCGTGTGCGTGTATATATATATGTGTGCATATATCCCATCGTTGTCGTATTATCGGCGCCGATTTTGTTGTTGCTTTGCTGCCTCTCTTTTTTGAAAATCGGCAACAAGAACAACAACAACAAAGGCTATTGGCGGCACTTCTTGCTCTTGCTTCTTGCCGCCACTGTCGCTGCTTTTATGCTCTGCTTCAGCTACTAGTAACCTTGTCTGTGTTGTTGAGTCGATATCTTTCTTGTTCTCAGCAGAGTGCCGCGCACACTCGCCGAAAAAAGTGTTGGCCATTTAACAGCAGCAGCAGCAGCAAAAAAATTAAAAAAGCTTCAGAATACATATAAATAAACAAACTTGGCTAAAGCATTTTAATTAAAAATAAATAAAACAAAAGTGCGCAAAAAAATTTTTTGTCAAACTTGTAAAATTGTGCTGAGTAAAAGCAAAAGAGAAAGAAAAGCGAACACGAACACTTTGACGTCTCTCTTGTGTGCGTGTGAGCGTGCGACATACCACAAAAAAAAAAATAAAAGAAGAGCAACATTGAAGTTACAGCAGCTGAACGTCGAAAATCTTTTCGTCTTATACGCGTAACAGCCACAGTTGGCCACATTAATTGTTTAAATTAAAAAAAAGAACAGAGGTAAGCAAAATATGCTTTAAAAAAAATAAATAACATTGCTCATACACCGCAAAAACACACTGCCACTGCACACTTTTACTATACACGTGTAAACATTATAAACACATACACACAAAAACTGCAAGTCAAAATTCGTTAAAATTTTGTGAGTACTCGTTTTTTTATTTTTGTTATTATTTTTATTTTAATGTGGGTGTGTGTGCGTGTGCACATTTATCATCTGCTTTCGTCTTGTTTTGCGTATGCGCATCGCTATCGTTGTTTGCTGCTTGCGCCGCCTCTTTTGCCTTTTTGGTATTTGTCGTCGTCAACTCCCATGCTCATTTTTGGTGTACTTTTTTCATAGCCGCCCCGGCAGAGTTGTACTATTTTTAATTAGTTACCTTAAATTAAATGCACGTCAGCTTAATATTTAACATTTTTAGCTTTACTTTTCTTTTTATTTATAACAAAAAAATTTCAACGCTATTTTTGACATTTCTCTTTGCGCTGTTTCTATGTGTAGGCGCGTTAGCGCTCACTTGCTTGCTCACTTGCGCGCACACTATCCTATGCAAACAGTGAGTGGGAGAAAGAGTGAGAGCGCCTGCCTATACAGTGTTGCATTACCATAACGTTCGCTGCGCAGTGTTGTAGGTTGTGTGTGGCTGCTTTTTACATTTTGTTTTGTCCATTCTCCCAACTTAACGACACTTTTAATGCATTTTATTCTCGCGCCTCGTACGTCGAATGTACGTCAACTTAACAGCGCCGCTGTACATTAACAGCGCAATTAAAGCTTTTGCACTGTTAAACTAATTTCATTTGAAAGCAGCCGGTTATAAATACACTGAGCCAAATAAAATTAGTTTTACACAATTTACAACAAAAAGTAAAAGTTAAAGCTTTGAATGTTGTTGTTTTAGCAAACTTGGCTATAAAACGCAAACTATGCAATTGTTGCTAATTTTCCACTGCTACAAAAAATGTTATTTTCTATTTTTAGCTAATTTTATGGTTTGCAAATTGACTTTTCTTAAAATTAAATTTTTAGCTGGCTGCTATAAGTCAACTGCCACGCAATTTAAACCGGTATCAATACAAACTTCAGCAGGTTTCTTTCTATACTTAAAACAACAAAAACTTTTCCACTAATATGGTGCTATTAAATTTTTAAATACGGGCAAATGACATTAACACTTTAATATATGTACATACATACCTAGACATATATATACAGATATATAATGTGCATGTATTGATTTATATAAACATTCCGTATTGTTTTAATTTGTTTTGGAGACACCTTATAAATGCCGCCTGCTCTAAAAGGGCTTCATCAATTATAATGCGCATAAAAAGTTCTTTACAATTAGACCGCCCGCCCTACAGAACAAAATAAATAATAAAAAATTCCTATAATATAATTTTGTTATACATTAAAACTACTTTCAAATAACAAAGCATAATTTGTGACGCGAATTGAGCTTTAAAATATAAATTTATAGCATGTGGTTTCGAGGCTTAATTACACTGGCCTAAAAAATTAAAGTTTTAGACACAAATTTTGGGAATTTAATTAAGCTCAGCTGTGACGGCAACATTCGCAAATCCATTCGAACTTGGTTCAAATAGTTGTTACTTAACTCAAAAGTCTGTTAAAATGTTATTATAAATACTTTTTCTAATTATAAATAAGTTGAAATTTTATTGAAAATCCTTTTTTTAATTATAGCTGCCTAAATATGTGATATACAAAATAAATAGAATTCTCTATTTTAGTAATAAAAACTAAAAGTTTTGACTAACTCAAATACTTTTGCTAACTTAACGAAATAATATTAATGTTAAAATATTAACAGGCCCAAATAGTTGTTACTTATCTCAAAAGTCTGTTAAAATGTTATTTGAAATATTTTTTCTAATTATAAATAAGTGAAATTTTATTGAAAATACTTTTTTTTTAATTATAATTGCCTAAATATGTGATATATAAAATAAATACAATTCTCTATTTTAGTAATAAAACTAAAAGTTTTGACTAACTCAAATACTTTTGCTAACTTAACGAAATAATGTTAATGTTAAAATATTAACAGGCCCAAATAGTTGTTACTTATCTCAAAAGTCTATTAAAATGTTATTAGAAATACTTTTTTAATTATAAATAAGTTGAAATTTTATTGAAAATCCTCTTTTTAATTATAGCTGCCTAAATATGTGATATATAAAATAAATACTATGCTCTATTTTAGTAATAAAAACTAAAAGTTTTGACTAACTCAAATACTTTTGCTAACTTAACGAAATAATGTTAATGTTAAAATTTTAACAGGCCCCCTTTTACATGGCAACATGAAAACTAGTGTTGAATAGTGTAATTGAAATTGTTATTTTTCTATAATCAGCTAAATTTTTGTATGACGTCAAAGAGATTTGTTGTCTATTTAATTCATATATAAAAAGCTAATGAACTTACAGCAGATGTATAAATGTATTTAGTATATATTTGTGATAAAAGTGTGTGTGTGTGCAACAAATTGTGTGGGTAAAGGGCGGGGTAGGCAAGTAGAAGTTGGCGCTTAGCTCACTGTCAAGGCCAAGACATTTGTTTTATGTGTATGTACATATTATATATATTTGTAGTTTTCTTTGTTGATTATAATATTTAATAATAATTGCAAATTAATCTGCGCAAAAATGCTAATTAAATAACATGTGATCGCATGCGTTATTCGCGCCAACGGAAAAGGCGCAAAAAACAACAACAACAACAAAGTTAGCGGTTGTGAGAATGCGATTACAAAGTAAAACGCACAATTGTCGTCCGTCGTTTCATGTTATCTATGCATGTGTATATACACATAAATATGTTGTATGTATGCATATTGGAATATATTGGAATAGTTTTGGCTATATTCTTCTTTTTGCACTTGTTTCTTTTGCTTCTTCTTCTTCTTCGTTCTTACGCGAGCTTAAACAAGTGCGGCGGCGTTTATGTGTAAGTGTATGCAGTAATAATTTTTGACCTAACGTTTTTTTAACACTTTTTCACACTTTGTTTATTTCATTAAGATTTAGGCTTTGTTTACATTAACGTTTGACTAAGAGCGGATTTTTCGTGAGCGATTTAATTTGCAACAAAAAGAAAAGATATTGAAAGCAGCGTGAGAAATAAGAGAGAGTAAAGCAAAGCGGCGTGCACATTGGGCCGCATTGGTGATGTTCTGGAATAAATTTTGAAAAATTTAGCTTGGTGTTTTGTAGCGCTGTATTTATGTATATAAATATTAATTATAATACAAAAATAATATTATAACTGAAGGGTTTTCCAATAAGAGCTGTTATTTTGGTATTCAAAGAAAAATTCAATTTTTTGAGAAAAATGTTTTTATTCTCATAATAAAGAGTAAGGTATGCCGTTAATAATGAAAAACAACATCAGCCAAATGGCCACCACAACCATGCCTACAGAACCATATCCTTTTCATGAATTCTACCTTTGAGGTCTTGAATCGTGGCCCCAAAGCAAGAAGTCGCAAGTTGTTAAATCACAAGATTTCGGTGCCCAATTGTGATCACCTCTTCGAGAGATAACGCAGCTCGGAAACTTTTCCCGTAAAAGAGCAATTGTTGAAAGTAAACGTTGTCCAGATTCAATACCATCCAACTCCGACCAAAAAAAAAAAACATTAATCATCTCTCGATAGCGCAATCCATTCAGCGTAATTGTTGATCCAACCACATTTTCGAAAAGTAAGGTCCAAGTATGGTCCCACCGGAACATAAACCGCACCAAACAGTCACACGTTGAGGATGGAGAGGCTTCTCTACAATAACTCTTGGGTTTTCCGAGCCCCAGATGCCAGAATTTTGCTTGTTGACTTAGCCACCGAGGTGGAAATGGGCCTCATCAGTCAAGATGATTTTTCGATGTTATTCCTGATCATTTTTTTGCATTTCATTGTTGATGATCGGCCGGCTTGAGTTCTTGTGTTAACTGAACTTTATAAGCCTTAAGACCCAAATCTTTATGCAAAATACGGTGTAATGACGTTTGTGGATTGCCCAATTCCAAAGAACGACGAGGAATGGACAAACCTGGGTTTTCTTCAACACTTTGGGCTACAGCAGCATATTTCTCAGTTGTTTTTGAGCGGCGTGCACGGGTTTTACTCTTCACATTACTAACTTGTCCCAACAGCTCGAATTTTTCCACCAATTTCTGTATTGCGGTTCGACAAGTTGCTTCACGACGACCCAAAAATGCTTTAGTATTGCGAACTGTGACTGCAAGATTTTTACCATTTTTGTAGTGAATTTTAATAATTTCATTGCGTTGTTGAAGAGTGTATCGTTCCATTTTTAGTAATAACGTAGTTTCTACTTGTCAAATGTCAAAGAATAAAAGCTTCAAAAGTGACAGCTACCGAAATACCGGGTGATTCAAAATAATACCTCTTGTTGGAAAACCTTGTACTAAACAAAAGGGCGACGAGTAGCTAGCTAGACCTTAGATCCTTCGCATCGGATCTCTTAATATTCAGGAGAATTTTCGTTGGCTCAGCTACGTTTTATTTTTCATTGAGGTACATCATTTTTGACGAAAGTTTATTTTTTTTACCAATTTGACAATATTTTTGTAAATAGAGTGACGCTATTTATCATTAGATCGGTAGTTTTACCTGACGATCACAACGCTGATTTAGCTGCGATAAAATGTTCTGAAAAAATACGCTTAAAAGAAAACCAAAACTTCATATAAAAAAAAAACGCTGTCAAAATTCTTGGAATTTTTTCAGATGAAGCGATGTTTTATTTCGCGCGATTTTCTTACACTCATTTTTGACTTTTTCTTTGCTTACTTCTCCCACTATGCGCCGGTAGCTAATTCTCTATGTATGAGTGTGCATAGAGCAAAAGCACATTGCGTTCCCTCTCCTCCTAGTCTTCGTTTCTATGAGCAGACTGTACAAAAGATAACCGAAAATAGAGAAATGGCAAAATCTCAATTATTTTGCAAAATGAAATTTTTACTCAGTTAAACAAAATTATCTATGGTTGGTTTTAGTTTGTGGTTTATCTCTCGAGTGCATTGTATGAATGAGATAAAGCAAAAGAAGTGGAAGCATTGTGCAGGTTCGTCACATGCGTGTGACGTCACAAGTTTCGCGCTCTTTGGTAATAATTGCAAATTTAATCATAAAAATCAAAATATTTGTTACATTTTTAACTTTACATTTGTTTTAAAATTTACAAAAAATATTTAATATATACAATATTTAAAATATAGTTAATTTTACACATATTTCCAGTGAATATTTTATTTATATTAGGTATTGTAAGTATAAACATAAACATGTGTCTTGTTTTGTAGTTACTTAGAATTCTGTTGGACTAGCACATGTTATTGCGACTTTAAATGAGAAATTGTTTAAAAAATTAATTTAAAAAGTATTGCAATTTATTTAAAAAAAAAAGTAAGAGACGGACATAAATTTATAGCTGAAAATTAAATATTTGTATGGTCAATAAAATAAATATTTTAATGAAATATTACTTATAATACAATGAAACTATAACTAAAAAAGAAGGGGGGTAGTCCGTAAATAGACTTTGGAGAAATCCTTATATACCTTATTCCTAAGATCTAGTTACACATTATGCTACTCTTTTTTTTTTAGTTATGGTATTATTGGCGGCATAAATTTGTAGGTCTAAATAAAATATTTGCTTAATAATTTAATAATAATAAATCTATTTTTTGAAATTTTACATTTATTAATATTACAACCCATTACAGAAATCTTAATAAACTATTATTTTACATTTAAAATTTTTATTAAAAACTGCTATTACTAAAACTGTCAGAAAACTATGTAGAAGTACTTTTTCTTTTGTGTCGATTTTTTGACCCAAATCGTTTCATTATTTCAAATAAATTCTATAAAAATTTGCTAAAAATTGAATGATTATTGACGACATATTTCGTTGGTATTTTCTGCGCAGCCGAATTCGCGCATTTCTTTGCGACACCTTGTAAAATTTATTGTACGCGACGCTATCTTTCATTATTCTTGTGTACACTCCGCGGCACTTGAATAGCACAGCTTAGACTTAAAACCAATTTTTTTTGCATACATTCTAGCTCCAAAATTTTTTCTAGAGATTATAGTAGTGAACCTTTAGCAGATCTTGTTTTTCGGAACGTTAACATGATATTAGAGCTATTAAGAAACGCTAAGAAAAATATAAGTTAAGACGAATTGGATCAATTTATTTGAAAAAATCTTCACATTTGACTTTGTATTAGAAATGTTTAGCCGTTGAAAATATGGAAAAAAAATTGTTCCCAGCTTTTCTATTACTAAGGCTTTTTCTAAAGATTTTACTAGTGATTTTTTGGCTGATCTAAAATATAAATTATGACGAATTGAAATAAAAACTTCACATTTTCACAAATTATGCTTAAATTTAATGGAAACAGAATCGAATGACATGCATATTTCAAAAATGTTTTCACACAAAGTTATAAAAATTTCATTCGCGGTATTCAAAAAAAAAAAAAAAAAAATAATTCCCTGTTAGACCCCTTGGAGGAGGGGCATAGGGGATCTCTATTAATAACTGTTCGAACAGAACAGGAACCTATAGTTTATAGCCGAATCCGAACGGCGGTGTCTTTAATTAATAAATAGCAAATGTTTAAAAAAATTCTAGTTACTGGATACAAATTATTAGATGCACTTTAAGAATATAATAAATAACCCAAATACACGTAAGCAAGAGCCAATTTTGTTTGTTTTGCCAGGCAAGTAGTCGTGAAATGGCTTTCAAAGTTTAGTGATTATTGAAATACTTATTCGATTTATGATTATATGCTCAGTTTTTTATAACCAAACAAAAATAAAGTACATGTTTTGTGCTTTTAAAATAATTAAATATTAAAACTTCATTAAAGAGGTGATAAATTATAATTACTTAAAATATTAGCATTCAATATGTTTATAAAGAACAAAAAAAACACAAATAATAAATACTCCAAATACCCAAAAAAAATAATAAATACCCCAAATACAGCTTTAAATGTTTAATAATTAATAAAATACTTATTCGATTTCTGATTATATGCCCAGTTTTTTTTATTTCTAAACAAATATAAAGCACATATTGTGTGCTTTTAAAATAATTAAATATTATAAGAGGGATTAATAAATAATAATTGTTAAAAATATAAACATTCAATATTGCATAAATTCTATTTTATTACATCAGGCTTTTAATATTAAACATAAAATTATTTCAAACACTATATATATTCCATTTATATTTATATGCTGTTTTTATTGTACTTTTAAAATAATTAAATAGCTCCCTTTTCTTCATTTAAGAGCTAATAAATAATAATAATTATTTAAAGTATATAAAATCATTGCAACAATTCTATTTTTATTACACCGTGACATAAAATTATTTCAAATAATTGTTTTTATTTTGAGCGATAAAAAAAAATAGAATAATAGTTAGGCGCGCGCGCGCTATTCAAATGGCGCGCAGTGTCAAACGCGATGTTGACGCCAACAACGTTGACGCTGAGCGCGTCGCTCAGCAGCGGGCGGCGGCTGCGCTGCTTCAATTCTTTTTTGTTTCATTTTTTCGCAAAAGTCGGCGGCGCCGGCCGCTCGCGTGCCGTTTGCGTTTGCTTTGCTCATTCTTATTTTGTCAGTCAACGTGTGCGGAACGTATCGTTTATTGTGTCGGTCAGTTGTCGATTCGGTCAAGTTACCGTTTTACTTTCGTTTACGTTTACATTGGTTTTTTTTTTATGTTGTTTTTTTTCTGTTGTTGTTTGTAAAGTTTCCTTTAACTGTTATTAAACGAATGTATTGAGAAAATATAAATTGTGAGAAATTACAAAAAGAAAATATAGTAAACTTTTACCGGTGCTGGAAACCGCGTGTTGCGCACTGCGCAAAAGAGGAGACGCGTCTTACGCGGAATTATTGTTGATTCTTGGAAATCATGGCCCAGTGCTGTGAGACGAAAGCTACGGTTTTTGGTAACAGTAGTACCAAACCAATACCATTGCGTATGTATTTTGTATTTGTTGAACTATATATTTTTCGATTTTTTGTTTTATAAGATCACACACACATAACATTAACATATATATTGTCAGTCATACTTGCACTATGTGGTTTCATAATTTTACTTACATGCATACATATGTACATAAATATGCACACACACACACACACATACATACAATTATAGTTTTCGCTTGTCTCTGCTTTTTGCTGATCAACAAAGAAATGCTAAGATGAACAGAAAAAAAAAGAATTAAAATTTACTTTAACACAGTTTTAACATTCGCGTGTTTAGCATATTTTGTGACATTTTTCATTTAACAGCAAAGATATTTTAAAAATATTGTTTTAAAAATTGCATTTGTCATGCAATTTTTTGTTGTTGTTTTATTTATTGTTGCTGCTTTGCTCATCATCATCAGACCAAGCCATGATACAACTTTAGCCCCAGGTAGTGCAATGCAAAAGTGTGTTGTGGCGTCACTAGCAGACGCAAGTCTCGTAAAAGTGGCGCGATCGATCCCAAAAGACTACTGCAAAATTTTAATTTTGGCGCCACTTGTTAACATTTTGTACAGATGCGTGCAACAGCAAACGGCAGTAGCATACTGTTAACTATATCCTGGCATACGTAAATAATTTGATTTTTATCAAAATACTACTTCTTTAATTATTAAACTTAGAGCCATTAATTTGGTTGACTCTGTTAATCGTGTAATGTTAACTTTACAGTCCTTTTTTACATTTGTAGGAGTTTTGTTTCGTTGTGAGTCAGACCACTTTCTCATTAATCTTATACAATTCAAATTCATGCAAAATATTGATTAAAGACTACTTCTTTAATTATTAAACTTAAACCCTTTAATTTGGTTGACTCTGTTAATCGTGTAATGTTAACTTTACAGTCATTTACTTTTGTAGGGTTTTTGTTTTGTTGTGTGACTCACACCACTTACTCATTAATGTTATACAATTTACCATATGTCTGAGCTGTATTTTTCTTTTGGTCAGTCGGTTACTGCTTCATACATATTTACATGTTCATATGCAGCTGTCGCGATTTTTGTTTTCTTGCCAAAAATCAATTTCTTACCAACAGCAACTAATCTGTAAACTGCAATGTTAACAACGCTTGCTTACATGCTTTTTAACAGCGCTGCCATTTTAAGCACGCGCCTTTTTGCTGCACTGCTTTGTTATGACGCTTAAGCTGCAGTGTTTCCTTTTCCCTTTTTTTAAAGTGCTGCCATTTTAAGCACGCGCCTTTTTGCTGCACTGCTTTGTTATGACGCTTAAGCTGCAGTGTTTCCTTTTTCCTTTTTTTAAAGTGTTATACTTGTTATACAGCTATTAATAGTGTTTGGTCAATGGCTGCCTGTAAGGGGCTTCAGTGACCACCTTGTATAACGCATAGCTTCATCACGTTGAAGCTGCAGTGTTTCCTTTTCCCTTTTTTAAAGTGTTATACATGTTATACAACTATTAATAGAAAATGGCTGCCTGTAAGGGGCTTCAGTGACGCCAGCGCCCTGCTTGTGCAGCTCCACCTTGTATAACGCATAGCTTCATCACGTTGAAGCTGCAGTGTTTCCTTTTCCCTTTTTTAAAGTGTTATACATGTTATACAACTATTAATAGACAATGGCTGCCTATAAGGGGCTTCAGTGACGCCAGCGCACAGCTTGTGCAGCACCACCTTGTATAACGCATAGCTTCATCACGTTGAAGCTGCAGTGCTTCCTTTTCCCTTTTTTAAAGTGTTATACAAGTTATACGTTTATTAATAGTTTTTGAGCAATGGCTGCCTGTAAGGGGCTCCAGTGACGCCAGCGCACTGCTTGTGCAGCACCACCTTGTATAACGCATAGCTTCATCACGTTGAAGCTGCAGTGTTTCCTTTTCCCTTTTTTAAAATGTTATACTTGTTATACAACTATTAATAGTGTTTGGTCAATGGCTGCCCGTAAGGGGCTTCAGTGACGCCAGCGCACAGCTTGTGCAGCACCACCTTGTATAACGCATAGCTTCATCGCGTTAAAGCTGCAGTGTTTCCTTTTCCCTTTTTTAAAGTGTTATACATGTTATACAACTATTAATAGACAATAGCTGCCTCTAAGGGGCTTCAGTGACGCCAGCGCACAGCTTGTGCAGCACCACCTTGTATAACGCATAGCTTCATCACGTTGAAGCTGCTGCAGGCAGCTATGGCGTTTCCGTTTCTGGGCAGAGCGTCGACTGCAGCACTGCTTGCAATTTGACGTTGTGATTAATTTTCATTTGTTGTTATTGTGCTTTGGTCAATTGGTTAATGTTAATTCCTACAAATGTACTTTTATTTTGTTTTCTTTATTTTTACATTACATATGTTTTAGAATATTTTCGCTATTGTTGATTTCCGCCTCGATAGTTTTTTTTTTTTTGCCACTCTCTTATTTTCTTTTCTTGGCTTTGCATTGTTTCGCAGTTGTATGCGAAACTTTTTATATAATTTTTGTTTTCTTTTTTTTATTTTATTATTTTTGCAAAACTAAAAATTGTGTGAAAATTCTTGTCAACCGGAAAAATCTGACAAAAAAAACAGCAACAACAAATTCAAATCGAATATATCTAGTACATACATACATACATACAAACATATACATTAGTATCTGTTTGTTTGCGCGCCTGTTGTTCGCTGTTCTTGGCCTTGATAGTTATGCACATACACATGTACATTTGTACTATATATAAATACACAAAAATAAAGCCATACATAAATGCTTCTCGTATACATATACGTATGTACAAACACAAACATATGCATGTGCTTTTAGCGTGCCGCTTTTCTTATTGTTTTCTTTGTTTGCGTGCACATTTTGTTTATTTTACGATAGTGTGTGTGTGTGTGTGTGTGTGTTATATTTGTTTAATTAATTTCAAATATTAAGCAAAATCTTTTTAATTTTTTATTTTCTTTTGAGGATTTGGTTTTTTTTTTGCACCCACGTACGCTCAAAACTTTTGTTATCATTTCCAATCCAGCCTAATCTTAAAATGGCGCTTGAAGCTATTTTTTGCTAAATGGTTTGACGTGCTAAAAATGAACAAAGTTCAATACAACAAAATTCGGAAAGTCTTTCCATTTGAATCTTTATCAGTTTATTTAAAAGTAAACATAGTAAAAGACTCCAACATAATCAAACAAATTTATTTATTTTTTGTTTTATGGTGTTTTTTTTTTTGTTTATTATACAATTTTTTGTACTTCTTTCAAGAGCAGCTTTCCTGTGCTGCTATTTTTAAACGTAAATAATGATTGCAATTATTTAATAAATATTTAATAGAAAGCATATTTGTATAAAACACTTTGTTGTTGTTTTTTAATGCGTCAATAGAAATTTGTTTAAAATATGATTTTAATTAAAGAAATTATTGACGCATTGCATTGTACTAGTTATTAGGCGGTTAGTTTTGGTAAAACTAGTATTGGATTTTTTTAAATTATTAGAAACAAAGTTTGGGAACTGTCTGGGTAGCTAAATTTGTTTCTATTAATATATTTAAGCTATGTATTTATCGGAACTCTTTAAACACTCTGATACATACAACAGATTGTCAAAGGTATCATTAAAATGCGCAATCCCTGAGATCTAAAAACTTCAAATGTTTATAACAACATACATAAGGATACGTTGAATATGATATGATACCTTATCACTGATAAGCGTGAATAGAGCAATCGATATACGTCCCTCTATCCGTCCTTATAAACGCCTAGAATCCAGAGATGGTAAGACGAAGAAGAAGGATACGTTGAATATGATAAGGTAGAGAAGTCGTTATATGTCCCTCTGTCCGTCCTTATAAACGCCTAGATCCCAGAGATGGTAAGACGAAGAAGAAGGATACGTTGAATATGATAAGGTATTACCTTATCATTAATAAGCGTGACTAGAGAAGTCGATATATGTCTCTCTGTCTGTTCTTATAAACGCCCAGATCATAGAGACGGTAAGAGTTAGAGAAACTTACATATTAGATTCCTCATTCCATGGAAGCTAAGTTTGATATATATTTTTGATATCGGAGTTAAGTTTATATAGGGTTGATTTAGAGGACCTCGGAAAAACTAGCTGGATATTTTGTTTATAAAAATATCATAACAATTTTTTCAACAAAATCGTTTGACTATATCATAGCTTCCCTAGGACCGATTGGCAGCATAACAACTTTTTTTATTTAACTTAGTTTTATATCTTTCAGCATTTGCTCGAGCAAAATATTTTTTAATTGCATTATTTATAACAAAGAAAAAAAAAACAAAATCAAAACAATTAAATTTGTGACAAAAATAAAGCTTCAATGAAATTATCGTGTGATTGATTTCCAAATGCGCAAAATAATTGTCAAAGTCGAAATTGAATAAAATCAACTATGACAAGCTTAGAGAAATTTAAAAATCTCCAATAGAGATTATTGGCGGGCGGCACAACAACGATTTTCGTTTGGTTTGAAATTTTGTTTGTTAAAAACATCTGACAAACCGCTAATTAATAAATTTTTAATGATATATTGAGCTGTAATTTGGTCGAAAGTGTTGGCTATTATTTTTCAAATTATTCTCCATGTCTATTAATACACTTCTGTATTTAGTTGTAAACATTTTCGAAACTTGGATACAAGTTTATTTCTAGCTAAGCAACTGGCGTTCCACTGCCTTAAGGCGTGTCTAAATGTCAGCAATTCGCGAATTGAATTTCATGAACCCCACACCACACATGTGGCTTTCGTTACATTTTTAAGTACAGTAAAGTGTGGTTAGAATTTCGACGAGAGTTCATCTATAAATGCCAAAATGTTCCTTGTTTATTACCAAAGTTTGAGGCTTTTTTCCAAAATAGTGACAACTATTTTATAAATATTAAAAGTGTAGTTTGTCTTTAGTGACTTCTTTTTCCCATATTATTGATAGTTATTAGATACCATATCGAAAATAATAATATATCTTTTGGGTAGATCCACGAATGCGGCTAATTCGTAATTTTAAATTACAAGGTTACACCAGTTGCACCCTGAGGGGAGTCCTTGGTGGGATTGAGGTGTATTATTTCCTCCGTGCCCGCCGGTGGTAGTTGTCATGCTTTCCACCGTCGTTTGGGCTGAGATCCGAGCCCGGGGATTTCATTGCGCAGTAATTTTTACTGCATTTTGTTCTTGGTCACCACCCCCATTGCATTTTATGGCTGTTGCCAGGCACCTTTGGCCATGGCTCCAACGTAGCTGCACCAGACCTGGAAATCCGGGCACTGCTGCGCAAGCGTCAAGAGAGGACATGTGCATGTGCCTGACCTTGGTGCTTGAGCCAGTATACAGTCCATTGCCAGTCAACACTCTCTTGGAGGGTTGAGCCAAAGGATTTTCGCCAGCCTGACTCCCTTTATAAGAGTGCAAATTCTGATTAGATACACTGTGGTCAACCGTTGGTAATGCGATGGACTAATATATGCATGTATGATGTACATAGGGTTTGAGTCATTTGCTTCCTCCTGCACTGCGCCCAGCAAGTAGACCTTTGTGCACCTGTAGCTCAGTTACTGTATATTATTTTGGCCAAGGCAATTATTCCCTTTAGCGTTAGAGTTTAGTAGTCCTCTTTATCCAATGTATAGCTATTATCTAGTAGGTGCTCCATGGCTTAATCCTCTTCATGACAACATTTGCAGCTTGCCAATGTGGTATTGACATGGGTAGTGGCCAGTAAAGGCACCGCATAGAATGCTTAGATCTCTTCTGTTAAATTCAAGCGCCTCTGCTCCCTTTTTTGAGTCGAACTATCAGAATTTTTTGGAGTGACAAAGATCTTCCAGGTTATCCCAATAGATTTTTACACCAATCTGACAAATTGTGGCTGTGCATTGTCATGCTGTAGGATAACTTTTCTGTTTTTCTCTCTTGGTACTGGGTATGCTTGGTTCAAATGCATCACAATAGCGCTCGATACCGATCCCCTGTCAAAATTTTTTTTGGTTGGAAAAGCTCATAACATCGGTCTGGTCCCACCAAATACAGCGCATAACCTTATTATTATAATAATTGGGTGTAGAAGTGTACTGCGACCTAAGTGGATCTATTGTACCCCCTTCATGGCTCAGAGCTCTCCCAAAAGCCCTATGGCATGCATGTGTTCCAGTTTATTGTTTGGACTTATAGTAACAACGATCTCCGGTGGGAGAACGTACATGCCCAGGAGCTTGTTTCTTTTACCGGCGAGTGCCACATATTCACATAATACATGCGAAGAAGTTTCCTCAAGCACCAAGGTCAGGCACTTGTCCTCTCTTGACGCTTGCGCAGCAGTGCCCGGATTTCAAGGTCTGGTGCTGCTACGTTGGAGCCATGGCCAAAGGTGCCTGGCAACAGCCATAAAATGCCATGGGGTGGTGCCCAAAAACAAAATGCAGTAAAAATTTCTGCGCAATGAAGTCCACTATCCACTATGCCAATTTTGTTTAAAGTGACTGCGGAGCCTACAATGCCCCATCATAAGGCCCGTCAGGATTGTCACGGTATTCTTCCCGTGAGCTATCATGACTTTGAACCTCTTACGGTTGTAGTTGGAGAGGAGGGTTTTTGACTGTTTAAGTCCTGGTATCTTTGCCCAGGGAAGTAGTCGTTTGTTATTCTTCTCCAATCTCAGTAGGTCCCGTACCAAGTGGTTACCAATCCCACAGTGTGGCTCAGGACCGATTAGCGGTGTTGCTGCACCGGTCCTTGCAAGTTTATCTGTCATGAATGTTCTGAATATTATGTCCTGGATCCCATCTAATCGTGAGCTTATTCCTGGTTCCCAATTTATTCAGTGACGTTCTCACTTGTTTGACCAGCCTTGATGTGATCCTTTGCGCCCTTTGACTTGGAGCTATGTTCAAGCATTTCCCCATGTTTTTCCGCGCTTGGTTCAATCACAATTCGATGTAAAAACTCCTTTCGATACTGTCTTTGAAGCAACAGTTGTTAACATGGGAAGCCCAAATTTCGATAAGCCAGCACATGCCACTGCCAGCGGTCTATCAATAGATGTATAGCCAGCCAATAATTTAAGGCTAAAAAAAGGTTAGATTTAAAATAAAACTACAAGTGCTGAAAAGTCAACCCTCTTGAATTTGGATTTCAGTAGTGCCATTATCTTTATTAGCTTCCAAGTGTAATCCACTTGTAACTCTTATCGTATGTTTTGAGCACTATATGATGCGTAGTTTGTAAGACCATAAAATGACATTCCATAATTGCTCCGCTTAGTCATAGCAAAAGAAAGAGGAGTCGTTCGGAAATGCATTCATTTAGTTGAGAAATGAAATCGAAAGCGTGTTATCAATAGTCTAGTCTTACAATGTAATTTTATTTGCTAAACGTGTTGTAGTAATAAACCACCTGGAGGTGCAATTACTTAGCTGGAAACCGCCTACCCCGCCCAGAAAGGCGGTTAAACACACACAGTAGCTATTGTAAGCTTTTGTTAGCAAATGTTTACACAAATATGGGCGGGCTAATAATAAAGAGTTGGCAATTTATCGTAACCCCCTTGTCGAGATGATGCATTATTAAAAACACGCAATTCCCTCTGTATTTTGATATGGAGTTTTTCCATAAAGCACAAGGGATCGGGATGGGATCTGTCTGCTCTTCTTTAAAGCAAAGTTCATTTTTATATCAAGGCCAACCCAATCACGCAGCATCACATGCAGACCGCATGTGGTTCTGTCCATATTCAGTTCCATTCTTATCACTAGATTATATACCAACAACAATAGCACATACAAACATTGTTAAAGATATGCCAATGATATACTATGTAGGTCTAATATTTGTTGTTATTACGAATATATATGTATTTAGGTTTTTATTTGGCACATGTCAAATCTAACAACTCTAATATATTGTCATTAGTAAGCTTTATTTGCAAAATATTTATTGGATTTAGTTTAGTATATTGTAAATGAGCTCGTATATTAGCTAGAGATAGATAGATGATGGGTTTTTTTTTTTTGGATGAACTCTCAAGTGCGCTGCAGTTGGCCAGGCTCCCAGACATATTGTTAACAAACAAAAAATAAAATATCTAATCATCCATCTAGTTGGTAAATAATTGCTCAAATAATAATATAAAATGTTAAACTGTTAGACTGGTTTTTATTCGTTTTCGTTTTTTTTCGACTACTGCTATCTGCTTATCAGTCGCACGAACACTCTTGAGCTCCAAGTCTCTTGATTGTGTCCAGTTCCAGCGACGACGACGACGACGATAATAATTGCTGTTGTTTTTGTTGCCATTTTTCATAAATGACGCTGGCCGATTATCGCTCTTTGTTGGTTTAGTGAGACAGACAGACAGACCGACCCGACCACAAGTTTAAAAAGCCAACCGACGATTTTAATGTCGCACTTAAAGGGTTAAATCAATAAACAACAACTAAGTGCGAACTTGTCAGTTTTCTAATCTTATTAAAGACTTTGGGGAGACTAACGAGCCGAGATAAAATAAATGGAATGAAAGCGAAGTAGCTACAGCCAAAAATATGAATGAGTAGCTGAGTTGAAGAATTAGCAATCCTAATCCCAAACACGAGTTAAGAAAGTAGCTAGCTTAATAACCAAATACTACTTACCTAATGCGAAAATCCGTTTGTTGTTGGCAACAGATAAACAAATACGTCGAGTTGACTCAAGCTGGTGACGACGACTTGGGGTTGAAAACCTTAAACCCTAAAAGTCAGCCTTTGTTTGTTTATCAGTCATTTATCAATATATCAAAAAGTTTCCGCGCAAAATGAATCGGTATATTTCTTTTTTTTATTAGTTTGGTAGGACTGTTTTTGACATCTTGTCATAATTTGAGCTTGATCCAATCATCCATACACTTCTGGTAGGCCTGGACAGAGATGGCTTCGAGTTCCTTCTTCGAATTTTGTTTGATGATTTCAATGGTGTCAAAACGCTTCTCTCTTAATGGCAATTTTAGTTTGGGGAACAGGAAAAAGTCACACGGTGCCATATCTGGTGAATACGATGAGTGTTTGGCCTAAAATTTCAAAATAATGAAAAAAAATTCCAACCAATGTGTTCGGCTGATCCATATGAGATGTCAAGGTCTGAAGCAATCTCACGAATACCGACACTAGGATTTTCGAGCACAATTTTCTTCACTGCATCGACGTTTTCTTCGGTATTTGATGTTGAAGGACGACTGGAACGAGGCACGATCAGTGGCGTCTTCACGACCCTCTCTGAGCAATTTCTACCCCTCGTATGCCTGTGTTTTGGACATACAGTCCTCAGTGAAGGCCTTTTGCAAAATCTTAAGCGTATCGGCACACGAAAATTCATTCGCAACACAAAATTTCAAGCAAACTCGTTGATACAGGTTTTTTTCCATTGCAAAAATCGAAGAGCGTCCCCCTAAAAAAAAAAGAAATATACCGATTCATTTGCACACTCGCCTTTTAAATCGAAATTACGGAAAACTTCTTGATCGGTATAGTATATTGCCTAATAACTGTGAAAAACTGCTCAAAGAAAGTCGAAAATTCGATCTTACTCCGAAAAACGAATTCAAACTTTTTCAATTCAATGTTTGGTGCCTTTGAATAAGTTAATAAGCAAGACTAGCTGAGTTAACTAGCTAAGTAAAAGAATTAGCAACAAATCCTAAGCTCAAGCTAAGTGGGAATCTAGCATTATAACCAAATACTTACCTAATTGAATTGTTAGTATATTATTGTTAGTTGATTATCGGATGAAAAGAAATTACTGTTCACCGACAGAAGGAGGCGTGCCAGATCCCAAGTTCTTTATACCAAAATGCTTATTATAACCTCGGGTAGCGATTGCGTCATGTCCATCTGTACGAACACCTAGATCTCGGAGATTATAAGAGCTAGAGATACAAAACTACCACCTGCACGCATATTTCCTGAAAAGATGAAGTTGGTTGAATCATGCCAATATCTTTTCCCGTTCCCCCGCTGTAAATTTGCGAGGTTTTTAGCCAAAACGTTAAAAATGTTGATCTGAAATCAAGAGCGTTGAGTCATGAACTCAGGCAGGCATCCGAATGTCAAAAATGAGCAAAATTGGACAAATACAACAAAAGCTAATAAGTGACGCAGAACCAATTTTTGGTAAGCTGATGCCACATGAATCTAATAAACAAATCCTCATCCCACCCCCGAAAACTTCGCTATTCATGAGAACTTATAGGAAAAATAAAAAGGGGAAATATAAAAAAAAATCTTTTTCCAGAGCAAAAACGAATCCAAATAAAATTGTTCGTCCCCCAAAAAAAATGTAAATTGAATATGTCTGTGTTGGGCGGTGGTCTCTACCTTTACTGGAAATTTATCGAGCTAATCGCATAACTAGCAAGTTCCATCAATAACATTAATACAGACATGACAAATAGAAACCATTATATTTTTTAATTATTCTAAGCGGAAATTCTTTTTCCCCTCTCATAATAATAAACTAATTAATTGAAATTTGATTACATTCAACAGTTGTGACTTGTAAAATGAGTAGTTGTCGCAGATTTTCGATTGAAAATGTGTTTAGGGTATCCCAGCTGTCAGGTGCTGCCTATGTCTTCTATACCCTGTACCTTTAAGGTGTAAACGGCATAGGGTGAGCCGTCTGTGGGTTTGGCTTTTAAGCACTCATAATTCGAAACATACCTGTCCAAAGTGGATGCTCGTTTAAAAGTACTCAATTTAAGTCATGGATTACCAAATTTGATTAACCAGGACCGGACCGATCGTTCAATAAACCGTGTTTGGTGCAAATTTCGTTTTGTTTTGTTTGCTTACAAAAATATCGTTATCTAATTTGTTACTTGGTAGTTTTTTAGATTTTCCCAGCACTGTAACAAATTTGATCAAAATCGGTCAACGCAATATAAAAGTTTACTATATGAAACAAATTTGATGAATATGGTAATTTCTTAGTGGTACCCTCATATTTGATTTAATTTGCTGATTAAAAACTTTGCGAAGATGTTGCAAACCTAATGGGAGTGTTCATTAGTCTGCTATTATTACACCCAAACGTATTTTGTGGATCTGTTCTGCAGAGGAGATCTATTGGAATGTTGCTACATTACATAGTATAAGCTTTCTGTTAGAGTCTAGGAGTTAAGTGAGTATATGGGTGATGGTCATAGCGTATGACTCATCGGAATTGTATTTATGATATAATATATATCTAGGACAGGTATTGAGTCGGGTATTTAGGACGAGATGGAGGTGGCTCAATGACGCTATTTGCCATGGAAAGTCTCTATTTATTAAGGACACCGCCATTCGAATTCGGCTATAAACTTTAGGTCCCTGTTCTGTTCGAACAGTTGTTAATAGAAATCCCCATGCCCCTCCCAGGGGTTAGTCAGGGAATTATAATTTTTTATTTAGTCTGAGTCGATAACATTTGGGAATACCCTAAAAATATTTTCAATCGAAATATGTAGTGCTCTTTAGCTTTAAATAGATCCTGTATTGAAATTTTAAGAGAGAAAAAGTGGGGGGAGATTGGATTTTGATTATTTTGTATTTATTTATGAATTCAAAGGGGTGAAACAAAGCTCAGTTGAGTTTAGATAATACAAAATAACTTTTGCAAAGATAGTACACTCAAAGCATGTATATAAACTAATCCGTGCCTCTATCTTCCCGATGGGTGGAATTTTAAACGATATATGCACTAACTCATAACTTAAATTCGCCAGGAAAATAACATTATTTTAGGGAAAAGCCAAAAGAGATCTGTAGATCAATTTGGTGACCATTAAGAATTGGTCAAAGATGTTCGAAAATGTTGTCAAGATGACTTAAGACAAGAATTGATAGAATATAAAGACCGTTCGAAGGAGATGAAATTATAATGATTTTTATAATGAGAACAAAAGACATGGAAAGGATTATAAAGAGTGAAATTGGATCTATAGAGTTGCAAGGCTAGAGGGCGAAAATGAGGCGTTCGTTAAAATAGTAGTGTAGATGTAGCTTTATTAAGAAGTTCTATGGAATCTACAAGATCAAGTAGAAGACGAATGTAAGGATAGTTTTGGAAAGTTAAAATTTTTGGTGAACATTGGTCAGCAAATTCGTTACCAGGGGTGGTATGCCTATATTTTCTAATATTCCGCGCTATTGTTGAGTAGAATTATAGGTCTTTAAATTTTTTTTTTTTGAATCTGCTAAATTTCTTCGTAAAGATATCTGGTGTGTTGGCTTTGCTGTAAATGTTTAGGGAACAATGTGGTGCGGATTTTTTTTGAGGACGCTGTCTGTATAAAAAACATATTTCTGGTGTATTACTGTACTGTTGCATTATTCGATTTATTGTGAAGAAGTGTTTGGTGGAGAGCTCTGTGAGAATGATTAAGTGAGATTTCTTAAAAGTTCTTCTGAGTAGATTTCAGTTGCGAAGTCTATACTGGCCTTTTCGAGCTGACTCAAGTTGGTGGCAGCTTGGGGTTGAAAACGTCCCCCAAAAGTCAACCTTTGTTTACATTTCAACCATTTATCGATATCTATTGCTTTAGAATAAGAATTGCGAAAAGAATGCTCAAAAAAAGTTGCAAAATCGATTTTGCTCCGGAAAACGAATCCAAACATTTTACACCGAATGTTTGGTGCTTCCAATTTCACTAAAACGAAATTTTCATGGAATTCAAGCGGAATTAAATCGATTCGGTATTTTAGACCGAAATAAATTTTTAAATATTTTCTAATGTTCTTATATTGTGTGGTCTATGCAGAACGGTTAAGTGAGATTTCTTAAAAGTTCTTCTGAGTAGATTTCAGCTGCGAAGTCGTCTAGCCTGGCCTTTTCGAGCTGACTCAAGTTGGTGGCAGCTTGGGGTTGAAAACGTTTTCTTGTTATAAAAAAAACCCCCAAAAGTCAACCTTTGTTTACATTTCAACCATTTATCGATATCTATTGCATTAGAATTAGAATTGCGAAAAGAATGCTCAAAAAAAGTTGCAAAATCGATTTTGCTCCGGAAAACGAATCCAAACATTTTACACGGATTCGTTTCGAAACCGAATGTTTGGTGCTTCCAATTTCACTAAAACGAAATTTTCACGGAATTCAAGCGGAATTAAATCGATTCGGTATTTCAGACCGAAATAAATTTTTAAATATTTTCTAATGTTCTTATATTGTGTGATCTATGCAGAATGGTTAAGTGAGATTTCTTTAAAGATCTTCTGAGTAGATTTCAGTAGTGCGGAAGGGTCTAAGAGACGTTCTAAAGGCTATATAAACGATGGAACCTGATTGGGCTGAGTATAGATTGAAGACAGCAACCAAATATAGGAAGGTTTTAGTTGATTTTGGCTATGAGGAGTGAGACTTCAGAAACTGTTCTATGCAAAACTTGCCCCCTCGCCCTTTGAAACATCTATTAGAAGTAATCTCGACTTATAATATCGTATGACTAAATGAATATTGACGTATGCATGCTTATAGAAAAATCTATTTTACAAAAAGATTATAATACTCGTTCGTTATATAATCATTTCCTATACCTCTTGATTGCACTAATCTTTAAAATTTCATATACTATAGATGATTGTATGTTTCTCTATTGCATATTCTATACCAGAGCTCGCTCGTACATTTGCACTTGAAATCAGTTAAGTGAATTCGTCGTAGTATTCGTAGAATTCCTTCCTCTTTTGCGTTTTTCAACCCTGTCATTTGCATATTGCGCAAATGCAATTGAACTTGGAGACATTTTCCATACACACAACGTATGATTGACTGCACTTTTCAAGTCTACAACAACTTGGACTCGTAACTGAACTGGTACATACATAAGTACATATGGAAATCTCGTACATACAGGTTAGGGAATAAGAAGAAGAATCTCACAATAACCATAAATAATGTTATCGCCTGTTCGACGATCTGCTACCAATCAAAATCGAAACAAAAATCGCGCCACAAAAACAAATATTTTTGCGTAGTTTTCAAAACATTTTCTCTATACATTATTAATTGGTAAAAATTGTTATACCCTTTAAGTAAATAGAGTGGGCACATCTAAAAGAGAATGGATGAGACATCAGAAGGTATAAACTTAATGTCAAAGCAGCACGCTAGCACGAAATCGATTTGGACAACAAGTGTCTATCTAAAGGATGGCCATGGCCACTAGGGAACAATTTTTCAAAGTCCAAAAGAGTTGAATGACTTTGCCTGATGCCCTACCCTTGGCTTTCGGCCACCCACGTTTTATAGATTATAATCTAAAAAATTGGTCACAGTTGATGTCCTTTTCTATTACTAAGGCTAGATTTATTGAAATCGATAAATGACGTGCCCTAAATGATAAATTTTTAACTGTTTTCGTCTGAAAGCTTTTTTTTTTTAAATCTTTATGGCATTAATAATACCAAAATAAATTAGCTATTTTCGTCTGAAAGCTTTTCTTTAAAATACCAAAATAAAAATATGAGTTAACTTGGACCGTAAAAAAATCGGTTGTAATGTCAGCTCTGTAAATTTTTGTTTTGTGTATCCCAAATTGTTAACTCTTTTATCTCCCAAATTTGTCATATCGAAAATTATATATGTGGAAATTCGATTGAAGTATTATTATTATTCGATTCAAATATTATTTTTAGATGTTTAAAAAACTTTGAAAGTTTCGTACTTTCCAATAAACTTGAATCTTTTCTTATTGGATATGCTATTCCCAAGTTAAGGGTTGTGATAAAATCGTTTAGACCAGATCGCTACAATCATCTTTTCGAACGAATTTTAAGAAAAGCGTCAAGTTGGGATTGGAATTCCGAATTTCTGAATTATTCAGCGACTACTTCAGCGTTCTAGGGTATACAAAAGTCGTCATGTTCTTTTTTATTCGATTTTTTGTTTTGTCGTCAACGCCAAAACGTTACAGTTACAATTTTTGCTGCTTCACAATGGCGTCGACGTCGCCGTCAGCTTCATTTGCCGGCTGGTGTTTGCCACCGCCGCTGCCAACGCCAGCGTCAACGTCAGCAGCGACTGCGACAGAGCAGCGCTCTATAGATTTGTGTTGTAAAACTTTTTAGTATTGACTCGGTTTGCGTTGTGTCTGCTCGACGGTTTTTTTTTTGTTTGTTGCGTGTGGTTTTTTTTTTTTTTATTATTGTTTCTTTTATAGAGACCAACTTGGTGAACCGAACCAGGTAATTGCGTCTTAGACATTTCATAGATACACTCACAAACACAATTTAAATGCATTCAAAACTAACCAATATTTTATGAGTCCAGTCCGTCCAATCGCAATTTGCACGGTGGTGGTGGCATGAATATCTGTTTATTGGGTTGGGTTGGAGTGTACTTACTTATACGAGACTCTCGCTCATTTGCACGTATTAATATACTTTACATTACGTATACATAACGACAATTCAATGTAGTCCACATATTTGTGTACCCTACTCCCTCCTTTGCATTTAAAATTAAGAGGTATATTGGGTTTATGGGAATTTAAGTAACAGCTCAACAGGACAACATTTGGGAAGACTTAAAAAAAGGTTTTTGGGTTATGTTGCTCTTCTCGTCACAAAGAGTTCTGTTCCATCTTATAGATTGGGGTGTTAAAAATAAACAGTTTTCCGACTTTTACTCATAAAAAACTTCTGCTGTAAACTATTTAACTAAATGTGAGCCTAATTAACAAAATTATGCTGACATTTTATAGCAACTGACAACTTTTTGGTTGCATACTGTGTTATCGATATCGATATTAAGCAGCTGATTTATAAATAAAGCTATTAAAAAAATTATTTTGCGCCATTTTGGGAGCTATTCAAAAATTCGGCATAAAAAGTAACACTGCATTAAATAGCTGATTAGTAAAAGGTAGCATATTATTATCAAATATCTACCGCGGCTATAGATATTTTTGGCTTATAAAAGTTAGCAAACTATATTAATGCAATTTTATACTCTTCAAAATAAAATGTTTGCGGAATTGAAGTTCTTTTTTACTACTAATAGTTTGCTTATAGTAAAATAATAGTAAAATTAACGTTGAAGTCAATTTGACTCCTCAACATATTTTTCATTCCTTTTGATATGATATATTTTTTTCCGTCGTTCCAGTCTGTGAAACTTAGGTCCATAATTTGATATAGTGGGTATTCACAGACAGTCATAGACAGGAATATCATGATATCGATTTAGATAAGAATGTTGATATTTAGTCGCGATCCGTGCAGCTTAGTTGGGAAATTCGATCTTAACCACCCCATCCAACTGGGATACAGATGTACTTTAGAAGGCTTTGATAATAGGCCAAAAAAAGTAAGTCTCTTGGAGAATTTTCATAAACTGGAATTTAAGGAAATTCGATCTCAGCCATCTCATCTATCTGGGCTATGGATGTACTTTAGAAGTCTTTGATTATAGACAGAAAATAATAATAATCTTTATACTACCCGTGCAGTTTAGTTGGGAAATTTTATTTGCGCATCAGACAAGGGATATTAGGTTACGACCCGTGCCAGTGCTTTTTCATTCAGAAAGTAATAATTAATAATATGCTGTAAAAACCAAATCAAGAATAGTGCTATCTGTAAGGATTTGAGACTATCAGGTTAAGTTGAGCTGATCTTTAAAGCTACTTATCCCTAGTTCAACTGGGATACGAATGTACTTAAGAAGGCTTTCAGAATAGACATAAAAAAGTAAGTCTGTAGGAGAATTTTCGTAAATTGGAATTTAGAGAAATTCCATCAAAATCATTCTATCTAACTGGGATTTAGATGTACTTTAGAAGACTTTGAGAAAAAGGCAAATGAACGTCAAATAGATTTAAGAGAGTCGTCGGCTTGGTAACCTAGACAATCGTCCCTTTGAACCTATATTAATGTTAAAAATCATAAAATTTAATAAGAGAAACGCTTTTTTAAAGTGAACTTCTAAAAATTGTATATTTGCCATGTGGGGCGTTCGTGGTGGAAGAAACATAAAAGACTTTTCGGAATACTTTTGCACTAGGTAGAGGAACACTTTTCTGACAATTTAGAAATATTTTCTTAAATGTCAAAAATCTAATCAATCCATTTAATGCATTCGTAATGCTTAAGGAATTTTGTGAGGTTGTCTAGATTCTCTTATCTCCCTCCCAACTATGTCTGCGATTCTTAGTGACGTCACGTCGCAATGTCAGTGTGAACGCTGCATGAAATTACTAATGCAAATTTTGTACAGATTAAACATAAGCAGAATATAGAGCTACATCTATAAAGAATATTTACTTACTATTTAACAAACCGGTTCGAAATCGTTTTTAGAAATGGGACAACTGTTTAGTTAGAAATTTATAAGAGTATTTAAGAGAGCATATTGATCTGTAAAGGGCACGAAAACTTCGGCGCGAAGAATTTATTTTTCCGGAATTTTTTTTTTATTATTTCTTTCTGATGTGCGCATTTTGCCGCAGTTTATTGTTATTGTTGTTGTCAACAATAATTGTATTTACAATGCACACACAATAATTTCCAATTGGTTTCATTTGCAATTTATTGGAAAATCAAATGGCATAATGATAAGTTAAAGTTGTCTGTCTGTCCGTCCAATTAGTGGCTTCATTTGTTGTTCTTTGTGGCTTGTAAGCAACTATTATTATGTAATTTAAATTTCTTTCTATAGAAAAGTTTTTTTATTTGAAATTTAACATCTGGGCGAAAAAAAAACAATATTTGTCGTAAATATTTTATTATGTTTTGTGAACACTTTGTGTGTGGTGTAGCAAGTTTGTGTTTAAATATTAATTAAATTTGTAAATTCTTTTAAACTGACATAAAGCATATGGCATGACAAATTTTTTTGGCAAATATTTGGCAACTTTAAATATTTACTATAACGATAGTGATAATAAAGATAAAATTCAATACTTCAAAACACAGTAAAAGCTCCAATTAGGTAATTACGGCACAAGGTTATCGATTTTTCATTGCACTAGACAATTTTAGGGGATGATTAAGGAGTTGGGGTAGCTCCCCAATTATCTAAAAATGGCTTAAATTTGTGAGAGTTTTTGGTGCAGCAGAAAAAAATCAGCTGATTGTTTTATATACATATGTAGATAATTTATGTAATGATGGTTTATTTTGGAAAAACAAAAATCACATATGATTGTCTATATACTCAAATGTATGTATGTTGGAATACCAACAGGTACTCAAAAAATTTTCGTCATAGGGAAGGTTGTTGTAGAGGAATTGATTATAGAACTGTCAATATTTCCATGTTATACGTATTTTAAAAATTAAAAATATATAGTGTCTCTTGTGCCAAATTGCGTACCTTTTCTTCTATAAATAACTCCGATAAGTTTGATAAGGTATTCGACTGAAACAGCCCATTTTATAATTTTCTAAGCTTTTATCGTAATTTGAAAACAAATTTGAGTTAAGCACGTTTAATTCAAAAATTATACTTTACAGCGATCGCAATTTATTTCCCAATTTAAACTTAATTTTTACATTGCACGTAATAAAATTGCAATGTCATAGTCATTTAAAAAAATTAATTGCGCTTGTAAAACTATTAATAGAGTTTCCATTGCTCATCAAAATAGACCGCAATTCCTTACAGCAATCGATGTAATAAAGCTTTTATGCTTTTGTCCAAATACTTTTGTCGTCTAGTGTAGTTAATGTGTAGCAAACAGTGCCAATAACCGCGCATATGTATGTTTGTTTGCTGCGTCTGGCAACGCTGACCTTGGCATAGGCGTTATGGTCATTGCATTTGCTCTCTCTCTGCTGCAGACTGATTAATTGCTTAAGTGGTAAAGAAGCGAGAGAGCGAGCGGGAGCACCTTATTATGCATATTTATATAGCATTGGCCTTTTGATTGGACTGCGCCGCCAGATGCACCCTACAAGCAGCTGTTTTAGTTTAGACAAACAACAAGCTGAGTGCTTTGAAACAATATGTACATACAAAACTGCAAAAATTTGATTTGCTAAAATTATTGTGTATGCTGCTTGCATTTGTTTTTAAAATACTTTAAAAAAAAAACAACAGCACTGCAATTACAATAAACACACATAGACACAAATATACGCTCAAATATATATTTGTTTACTTTTGTTTTCTTGTTTAAATTTATATTATTACTTTATTTATTTAGTTATCTCTGTGCGTTTTTCTCTTGCTTTATTATTTAATTGCAGTAGCTTAAGGTTGACATAAAAGCATTATAAATTAAGGAAGAACGGCGAACAACTACAACAGAAACAACGACAACAACAGCGTCTTATGTTTTAGTAAAAAATAACAACAAGCAGCAGCAACAATAATTGTATTTTAAAAATTTTACCTTTGTTTAACGTTCAATAATTTGCTGTAATCGATATCGATAATTATTTATCGCACAGCTAGCAAAACAGGCAGCTTCTGTTTGGCTAGGGCCAACAGCTGTTTTGCTCTTTATCTACAGCTCGCTTATTTTTTTTTTGTCACAGCGTCTCTCCCACGCACCACGCACATTTAAAAGTTTTTTTTTTATTGTTTTTCATTTGGTATTTAGACTTTGTGCTGCAACGGTGTGTGTGCGCGCGTGTGTGTGTCAAGTGCAAAGAAGTCAAACATTAATTTTTATTGAAGAAGAGCTACTCAGTGTTATTTTTTGGTGCGCTTTTTAATTTTTGGGTATTTATTTATTTATTTTATTGCTATTGTTTTTAACTGCTTTTTGGTTTGGCTTGCTGGCTGGGCTGGTCTAGGCTTTGCTGGTTTTGTTTTTTTAATTTAGCTATATTCATACATTTTTCATTTGTTCCCTTTGGTGTGTGTATTAATTACCAACACATATTTATGAATAATATTGTTGAGCTAAATGAAGCAACATCTTTATCACTATCACATACAAAAACAAACGCACTATCATTACAAACACAAGCAAAAAAAATAACAACCACAAGCACCAATACATCCAATGCAATAATAAGAGCAAAATATTCATGTCTAAAAACGCAACTAATTTCATGTACCACGCTAAAACCACAAACGTCACCGCAACCACAACAACAACAACAACGCCATGCGCATAACATAGCAATAACAACAGCGGCAACAGGCACAACAACAACAGCTGCGTCTACTAACAAGGTTGTGGCTATAAGCGACTTAACAACATCCAGCACAGCACAAACATTACAACCACCACCACCAGATATACTACTGACTAAGGAAAATTCTACCCAAATACTTTCCTTCACAGCCAGCCAAAACAACAACAACAACAACCAGAACCAGATCTTGAACCTGAACCAGCAGCAGCAGCAGCAGAACAACAGCGGCAGCAGCAATTTAACTTCAAAATCAGCAACAAGAAACAATTCCCTACCACTTAACAACAACAACAACACAACAAACACATCCTCCAACAACCACAACAACGACAACGATACAGACATTGTTGGCAGTTTGCCATTGCCCATTGCCAAAAAGAAGACATCCTTACCCTTACCCATATCACCGTCATCATATAACAACCTATCAATTTGTTCTTGTTGCAACTGTGCAACACTTAATTCCGAAAACGATTCAAGTAGTTCCCAATCCTCCGTTTCACCCGCAACACGCTCCTCCACAGTAGCCGCTGCGCTTGCCAAACATTTGGTACGCTCCGTTACCGCTACCAGCATCATGGATATGCCCTATAACACATCGCCTTCGCTACGCGTGCGCACCACCTCACTGAATCAGCTTAAAAAGACAGCCGACTTGGCCATTGAGAATGAGCTACACGTTTGCCCATCGGTTATGTCCGAGGAGTTGCGTAAATTGTTGCCGCCAACCTCTGAAACGGTTATGACCAAACCATTTCCCATACGCGGTGAACGCACCATTGCCGATTGTACTACGCCCCATGTCATTGCCATGGTGGGTTTACCAGCACGCGGCAAGACATTTATCTCGAAGAAATTGTCACGATATCTCAACTGGATTGGCATAGCTACGCGTGTCTTTAATTTAGGTGAATATCGTCGTCATGCCACCACGGCCTACAAGTCGCATGAGTTCTTCCGCGCCGATAACGAAGAGGCCATGGCCATACGTAATCGTTGTGCCAATCAGGCTTTACACGATTCCTGCGAATGGCTTTTGAGTGGTCTGGGCAGTATTGCCGTATTTGATGCCACCAATTCGACACGTGATCGTCGTCAATTGATCTATGATATTGTGGTTAAGCAGCATGGTTTTCGTCTGTTCTTTGTGGAATCGATATGCGATGATCCCTCGATTATAGAGCAGAATATACTTGAGGTGAAGGTTAGCTCACCGGATTACCTGAATATGAACACAGAGCTGGTGGTTCGTGACTTTTTGCAACGTATCGAACATTATGAGGAGCGTTATCAGCCAATTGATGAGGTGACAGAATCTCATTTGAGTTTCATGAAGGTCTACAATGCTGGAAAAAAGGTTGTTGTCTATAACAATGAGGGACACGTGGAATCACGCATTGTGTATTATCTAATGAACATACACATAACACCACGTACCATCTATTTGACGCGTCACGGTGAGAGCGAGCATAATCTTAGTGGTCTCATTGGTGGAGACTCGAATCTAAGTGCACGTGGTCATCAATATGGTCGCGCTTTGTCTGCGTTTATATCACAGCAGCACATTGATGGCTTACGCGTCTGGACATCTTGGATGAAGCGTGCCATACAAACGGTGGCTGATGTTAAGGCGCCACAGGAGCGCTGGAAGGCGTTGAATGAAATCGATGCCGGACATTGCGAGGAAATGACATATGAACAGATAAAGGAACGTTATCCGGAGGAGTTTAAGGCGCGTGATGTCAACAAGTTTGCCTATCGCTATCCGCGCGGTGAGAGCTATGAGGATTTAGTGGCACGTTTGGAACCAGTCATTATGGAACTGGAGCGTCAAGGCAATGTGCTAGTAGTCTCGCATCAGGCAGTTTTACGTTGTCTCTTTGCATATTTCTTGGATAAATCGGCCGATGAGTTGCCCTATTTGTATGTACCACTGCATACGGTAATCAAGCTAACGCCCGTGGCTTATGGCTGTAAGGTGGAGCACATTAAGCTGCCCATCGATGCAGTGGACACGCATCGTCCAAAGCCTAAAATACCTGGCGATGTAAGTGAGCCTGGTCTGGATGGGCTGAGCGGTGAGTTGGTGGCGCCCGATGGCGTTGGCAAGGTGCTGATTGTGGGCGATGATGTGGCTACGGCAACGAATGGCAATGGCGGACGCGTTGAGCAGCAGCAGCAGCATCATACGGCTCAATGACGAAAGCCAAACAAGTTTCTGACCCTATAAGGAAGTCGTCATCGAACAAAAAGAAAAAAAACCACGACTACTATGCCCCCCACCCAACACAAGAATAATAACAAGAACAACAACAACAAACTCTTGTCCCCCCGGCTCTAACTCTTGGCAGCTGCTGCTTTTAACCATAATAATATAATTTACCAATTGTTAATATCCTTTTTTTTTGTTTGCCCCTACATAATGCATTTTATATATTATGTCCTTTTGCTTTCTTTCATAAATAATTAATTAAATGAATTCTCTTATCTTATTTTTTAACGGCTTGTTCTTAAGCTCTACTAAATTGTGATTAAATTTAAATGGCGCTGTTTTTTAAAACGTATGTACTTTAAAAAAAAAAAACTTAAAAAAAAGACCAACTTAAACTGATTAATTAGTGTAAACCGACGGACTGGTTGCTGATTTAATGCAAAAAGGTAGCTGAAAACGTAAACGGAATTTATAAAATTTAAAATTTAATTAACTGATAAATGGAAAAGAAAGTTTATATAGTATGTACTGTATGTATGATGTCTGGCCACATTATGTACTTTTTTCTAATTTAAGCTATATCAAAAAAAAGCGCAACTTAGTTAAGTTTTTTTCTAAAAAATAGCAAAGAAATTCTATATAATTATAAATATATATATAAATATGAGTATGTTTAATTAAAACCCATATAAGGTTGCTTAACTTGAGATATATTGTCTATTTTTTATACAAGCTTTTTTTCCCGCTGTGTCCGCTGCAAATAAAAATTGTTAAACATTAAAGCACTACAAATAAAAAATAAATATGCATTATTTAAGCTTGCAAATTGCTTAAAATTATTGTAAACGCAAGCGTATATATAAATATATTAATCAATATAATAAATACCAATTGAAAGGCATAAAAAAAATATATATAGTTTGTTTTGAAAGATTATTTTGTTAGGGTTACACGCTTTTGGTTTTTTACAGCACTGGGAACTGCGGATATCAAGCTGCTGCCCAAGGACAAAACTAACAAAAGAAAGTCTAGACGGTCTGTATACACTTTAGACATAAGTTAAGCTAGCTCAATAAAGTTAAAAACAACATTAAAAACCTTAAAAATAGTTCTAAGCTATTATTTAAGTAATAAGTATCTTTAAACTCATAACAACAAAATACCAACTATTTGTAAAACTTTAGCTAATCGATGTGCACTTTTTTGTTTATAGCTGCAGCTAAACAGGACAATTGAAGGATTACTAGAGTAATTAGTATAAACCTTCATATAGCTTCAACTAAGATATCAACAAAAAACCAAGGCACGCAGTAAAGAAAACAAAACACAATGACCAGACATAGGAATATCAGCGCTGAAAAGCCACAATACAAAGATGGCGATATTGTTTGGGTAAAAATGCACAACTCAGAGATGTGGTGGCCAGGTGAGGTAACCAAATCAGAAGACTTTCGCTTTGTCAACTCGGCTAGAAAGCCATTTGCAGTCGTAGCCTTTTTCAATGAGAAAAGCTTGTAAGTAAACAACGCTAAACCTAATGTTTTATTTCAGTTTCTGATCATGTTTCTGATCTTTACAGCGAACAAATACTATCCCCTACCATGATATTTCACTTCCAGTGCAGCAAAAAAAATGAATTTGTGGCACACGGCAAAAGTAAGTTCATGTTCCAAAACTGCCGGCAAAACATATACTTAAACCTTTTTTATGCAATGTATTTTCAGAAAAGACAAAGGGCGAAACCAATGAAAAGTTCCTCGAAGACGTTAAAATTGCCGAAGCTCGCAGTCAGGAGCCGTCACAAGGTACAGACGAGGTACAGCCATCGTCTGAATCTAGAGAGCCTACGCTAATAAAAGCGCTTGTTAGCAACGCTGGCAACGCTGAAGACAAATTTCGTGAACCAAGTGCTCCGCCACCACCGACGTCACCGTCAATACCAAAAGTATGTACACACTAACACTTTTATTACAGTGTACTTTTTTATTAATTTTTGGTATTTTTTTTTTCACCTAGGAGTCGACAATTCGCATCATGGATTTGGGCAACTCATCGCCAAGCGGTAGTCCAAAGTCGAAAATACTCCAATGCAACTTGTGCAACTTCTACACACGCACCATGAGTGTTTTGCTAATACATAGAAGCACTCATGAGAACGGAGGCAGTCCAGATGGTACTTCATCACATACAATGCGCGCTAGACGCGCCAATACTACAAACACCTTGTCGCCGCCAGAATTTGTTTGTCGTACACACAAAAACAGCATACAACATAAGCCTATATCGCCAACAACCAACACTGGCTTGCGTCAGCAACGTTTATCCATTGTGGTCGAAGGCATGTTAACGGAAGAGCAGACTCAAACTGTTGAAAACATAATGAGATGTGCTCGAGATAGCATTGAAAGCATACCGCAGTTTGCTAAGACCGCACATGCTGAAAGATCAACATATAGATCTCGTCGGCGCGGTGAACCGCACCGCACCACAATGCCAGCACCATTATCAGCGCCAAAGCAACGACGTCTAACTCGTTCCATGAGTCGTATTCGAACACATATAGTGTCCTATGAGGAGTCGTCGATGTCGTCAACAGCATCGCCGACATCATCAATATGGCCGTCATCAACGTCACCGTCGTCGGCGTCACCGTCGTCGACGTTACTGTCGTCGGCGTCGCCGTCTCCGATGCCTACTGATGCAGCTGCTGCTGCTGATGCTGATGTCACGCTACCGCCGCCTGCAACAGTGCCACGTGCCTCACGTCCCTTGCCTGAAGAAAGACGTAAGACTATGGAACCAGCACAAATGGTCAATGTGGCTGTGGTCTCATCAAACATAACACCGCAGCATACACCTAAACGCAGCAGCAAAAAGCGCAAAACTATGACGAAAACTCTGTCGCCGCAACGTACAGAGGGCTTGTGTACGTCTACAACACAATTTAAAACAACGTCAACTAAAAAAGTGTCCACGAGTACATCAATATCAGTTACACTAACATCAACGACTATAGCAGAAGCAGAAACAAATGTAGAAACAGATGCAGATGCAGATATTGTTGCACCAGAGCCAAATAAGAACACAAAGAAACGACAAGCTTCCACATCAAGTGCAAGTAACGACGACTCCGTCAAAAAAACAAAGGTTGCCGCCGCCAGTGATCAAAATCTGGTAGAGCTGCAGCAAAGCTTGTTAGCTGAGTGGTGCGAAGACGATGTAGACGATTTGCCGATAGCCGGGTCAGAAGAACAAGAGCCGCGGCGTCTACCCAATGGTTCAGCTAATAATAAGGCAACTAACACAGAGCTTGATGAAGATGCCAATAAGGAAGAGGAACGTCGCAGTGGTAGCGACAGCAGCAATACTCCACGCAAGAAAATACGAAATATACCAAAGAAGGATCATCGACGTGACGTGGCGGCACAGGAGCTTGATGCCGCTGTCAGCGCGGGGACTACTGAAGGCAAGCCAGCGGCTGAATTAATCGTGATACAGGATAGCGATGCTAGTTCTAATGAGAGTGTGGTGTTTGTAGAGGCCGATCCCAAACAACAGCGCAGCGGTGGCAGCAATACCACCAACATTAATAATCTGACGCCAGCGAAGGGTGCGAATAATAATAGCTCGTCTTGTTTCGATTTTGAAGAACATGAAGTGGAGCTAGGACAAAATGGACTCAGCTATAGACGACGCTTCAAACAACAGATGCCTAGCGAAACAACGCTGGAACAACAGCAACAGAAGCCATTAACCAATGGACTAAACAAGGAGCTTAACAAGGAATCGCAACAGGAAATAGCTGAGCCTGCGGCTGCGGAACCCGATGCACCGTTGAAAGATACATCTATTCCAAGCACTTCATTTAAAAGCCTTGTAGATGAAATTGAAACAAAAGCTGACACAGAGGATCAGGAGGAAACTGAATCAGATCCGCTGCCTGAATTTGTGTCGCAGCCAGAAACTGAACCGCATGTTGAGCCAGAGCCGGAGACGGAACCCGATCAATCGTGCTTGCCAATCAAAGAGCGCCAAAAGCGCATATTCAAATCGAGAAACAAGTCGCTTGGTAACACAGATGTGGCGGTACATTCTATAACTTTGCCACAAGAGCCAGAGCCTACAACGGTTACAGAAAAAATACCAACCGATATGCCCACCGTAGAAGCGGCGTCCAATGTCTCGCAACCACAAATGACGCCTAGGTTGGCACCCGCGTCCAATGGTAAACGCAGACTAGCAAAGAAAAGCTTTGAACGCCGCGCTCGTCGTAATCACCGCGATAAACGCACACTTGAACAAAAGTCGGGAATGCAACGAATTCAGTCGGCACTATCAACCGAGCTGGAGGAAGTCAAAGGTAATGTTAAGTACAGCTGGGGTGTACCTGCACCAGACAGTGCACTTGATTCTCCTACGCACAGCTCCAGCACCAGCTGCTCCATGACGTCAAATATTGCGGTTATTTCAGCGGAGGAAGCACGAGAGTTACAACGTAGCAGTAGTGCAGCATCAGCTAGTAGTAGTCATCCAGCTGCTGTAGATGAAACCAGTAGGACCAGTAGGGGGAATAGCTGCGGCATACAAATACTCGAAGACATTCGGCTACCCAACTATTATGACCGCTCATTTAGTGTGGGATGGACGACAAACAGTCAGGATTCAAACAGCAAACTAACCAATTCTTCGCAAACTAACAGTGACGCTACACAATTTAATGTGGAAGATCTGAAGTCAGAGGTGGCAGAAGCAGAGGCGGAAGAAGCAGAAGCGGAAGAGGAGGTGGAAGAAGCAGAGGCGGAAGAAGCAGAAGCGGAAGAGGAGGTGGAAGAAGCAGAGGCGGAAGAAGCAGAAGCGGAAGAGGAGGTGGAAGAAGCAGAGGCGGAAGAAGCAGAAGCGGAAGAGGAGGTGGAAGAAGCAGAGGCGGAAGAAGCAGAAGCGGAAGAGGAGGTGGAAGAAGCAGAGGCGGAAGAAGCGGATGAGGAGGTGGAAGAAGCAGAAGCGGAAGAGGAGGTGGAAGAAGCAGAGGCGGAAGAAGCAGAGGCGGAGGTGGATGAAGCAGATGAGGAGGTGGAAGAAGCAGAGGCGGAAGAAGCAGAGGCAGAAGAAGCAGAGGTGGAAGAGGAGGAGGAGGAAGAGTCTGAACAGCCCGAACAACCTGAAGAGCCTGAAGAGGAGGAACAAACGCCGCAGGAGGAGGAGGAGGAGCTACCTTTGGCAGCCGCTGAGGAGGAGCCTCCGACAAATCAAGTCGAGGATGAACTAAATACCAGTAGTGATAGTATGAGCCAGGAGGAAAAATGGGAGCAACAGGAGTGGCAAAGAAGACAGGAAATTGAGGAGGAGGAAAGAAATGCACCTCGCGGGGAGCTGCGTGAACGTGAACTTGAACTACTACGAAAATACGAGGAAGACTTAAAAAGTGGACGTAGCGCTGAGATCTGCCGTAAGGCGCGTGAACGTTGGCAAAGGAATAGCCCTAAACCTAGACCTGTACCTGTATCGCCAAAGAAGGTACGCGATCCCCATCTTTTCAGAAGGCTAGCTGAAATTCGAGCCGATCAAATACAAAAACGAGCTGAATCCGAGCGGAGCAGTCATGAAAAAGATGAAAAAGCAGAGAGGCCCGTGCGGCTGACTGATTTAAGCCATGAGAATGTTCTGAAGGCACAAGAGCAATTTGATTCTTTAAAGGAAAAACATCGTCAAAGCATGGCTCAAAGTCATGGTGCTTCATTGTCCTTGTCGAAAACAAAAGAAGAAACAAAACAAATCAAAAAGAAACGTTCGCGTCAAAGCATCAGTGATGACATGCGCTTGTGTCAATCGGAAGATCTTGATGAATCCAGTCAAATGACGGTGGAATCAACAGATGAGGTACAACAGCAGCAGCAGCAACTGGTGCCGCACCTGCAGCAGCAGCCACTGAACCCGCAAGAGCAGCAGCAACTAGAGGAAACTTTAAGTGCCCTGCAATTACCAGATATTGTAAGTAACGAACGAGCAGCTCTTATGGATACATTTTTTATTAAATCATGCCATTTGAATCTATTTATAGCCACCACCAGCCATTGCACCAGCCGAAATGCAGCCGCACCATGCGACCGCGGGTCCCATATGTGCCGTGTCTACTAAACCAATAGCCGGATACCCGCAACCGTTTTTCCTCTGCTCCCTGTCCAATAATCGGTTTACGCCAATAGATCATGTACCATTGTATTTGGATGCGGAGAAAAATCACTTGGTGCCCGTGCCGTCGCATGCAATCACAGAACCGCCAGTGTTGGAGGACGACAATGCCTTGTCCGCAGTCTACACTAATATTGACTTTGTGCGTGGCGGCGCTGTACCGCAGGTCTTTGAAGTAGCCAATCCAGATGACGACGAGGATGATATTGGTGGAAATTCAGCAGACATAAGCGGCATAATTGAGCCACTCGATAATGCTGCACTGGCTGATGTAGCTGGCGAAGACTATTATGCGGGCAACGGCGTTAATTTAAATAATATCTGCGACATGATTGCGCCAGAAGAGGATGAGGCAAACAATGAGGAGGAGGAGGAGGATGATGACAGCGTGCCTGAAGAACCAGGTGGTGGGGAGAGAGCATTGCCCACAAATAGCATTGTGTTATTTGTGCGCGGTTATCAGGTAGCGCTGGAACTCACTGAGCTACTCAGCATTGCCCAGCAGCCATCAGATGTGCAAGTGCGTTTAAATGACCAACAAGTTGTGCTTGAAGGGCGTGAGATCGTGCAAGCGGCACGTGAATATTTTCAGGATCAACACGTACAGCTGTGTAATGAGGATGGTTTGCCCATTGAGGAAGATATGCTGGCAGAGATCTTGGCCGGTGGCGATGACAATGTATCTAACGCATTTATGGCAGCTGCTCACGCTGGCGTGAACATGCTACACGATGACATAAGTGCAAGCAGCAATGACGCTCTGCTTGTAGGCGTTTCAAACGCAGACAATGATGATGTGGATATGATTGGGAATGCTAACGAAGATAGCAACGAATCGGGTGGTGGTGTGTACATTTCCCAAGCCTTGCCGGCTGCACACTTGACACCACCAATACCAGCGCGTACAAATGAAACCAATACATTGCTAAATCAGACACCTATTATGTCCACACTGGAGTGTCCAAGCAGTGTTGGCGGGCGTAGAGTCTCCCCGCTAACCGAGACCAATTTAGATGACAGTCTGGCAGTAATAGGCGTAACAGCTGGCCATGGCAACGGCACTGGAGTGCCTACATCCTTGGAATTACCAATAACGATCACAAATCCGGCCATAGCGCCGCGTGCTTCAACAGCAGCATCCGACTTGGTGCAGTTTACCACTTTTCAATAAGTTTCATATATGTTAGGGTTATCTTCTAAGAACAGAGCTTTACTAAAAATTGATACAGCGTTGCGTTTCGTTTCGTTTCAAAATTTATACTTCTGAAATTATCTCGTGAATTTTCCTTTTTTTTTGTTTTTTTTGTTTAATATTAAAACTTTATATGTTGTTTTTACTGTATCAGCTAAAAATTAGCGCAACTAATGAAAGGAAACTTTAACTTTACTATTCTTAAGCATAAAATTATTTTGAGTCATTTTCTAAATATTCTTTTAAAACGAAAAAAATAGTAATGAAATATGCATGTTTTTTTTTGATATAAACTTACAGTTCTGTTCCCCAAAAATTTGTAACCTTTAACCACGTGTTTGGGGAACACATAGACATATACACATATAGATGTACTAAGGACTTGAATCCGATATTTTTTTTGTGACGTGCTATGATTAGATGGAACGTCTAAATCTCAAGCTTTTTGCAATGTGCATACAACAAAATGATAAGTTAAGAATTTTTTTGTTTAAGTGTTTAAAAATATCTATTTTTTATGTTGAAGCAATGTTTTTTTTTTTATTGATGTAGAAAAATGTATATTCTTTAAAAGAAATGTTTTTGAAAATTATACTCTTTATTATACAAAATTTTTCAGAAGTAAAAACATTTTTTTAAATTTATTAAAAAATATATATTTTTTAAAATTTTTTTAACACAAAAAATGTGTAAAAACGTGAAATATTTTTTTTTTGTTTTAGTAAAAATTTATGTTTCTTATTTAAGTAAATAAAATTATTTTTTTTTTTGTTTTAAGTAAAAGATATATATAAGTAAAAATATGTTTTTTTTTAAAGTAAAAATTATTTGTTTATTTTAAAGTAAAAACATATTTAGTTTTTTAAGCAAAAATATGTTAATTTTAAGTAATAATATATATTTTTTTGATTTAAAATATATATTTTTTTCGAGATACAAAGATATTTTAATACAAAAAATATAATTTTTGTATACATTTGAAATAAAGTTAAATTTTAGTTAATATGAAAAACATTTTATATTTAAAGGCCCGCCATACGCAGCAAGCAAAATTTACGAATGTAATAAAAAAATCTTGCTGCGCACTGGGCCTTAAAACTGAAGATCTATATTTTTTTGTTTCATTTAAAATCGTTACAAGTCGTGTATGATAACATAAATTTTATAAGTAAGTCGCCTGGAGGCAAATTATTTATGCTGAAACTTTTTTTTTGTAGCTCGTAAGTAAATATTGAATGTGTACTTTGTTTAAAAAAGAAAGAAATATATAAAACACAATTTAGTTGTAATTTTAGAAGTAAACTTTAAAACTATCAAATACGAAAACACACACATTAGCATATACTTATATAAACTTACATATATGTGTATAAATACTATATATATATGTGACAGCGACATAAAATCTAAATTAAATGAAATGGAAAAAATTATTTTATGTTTTAAAAAATACAACTTTGCAATCCAAAGTAAAAAACAAAACGTATAAGAAATACAAAAAAAAAAATATATATATATATATAAATCAAGATTTATATTTTATAGTCGCGCGTAATATAACACAAATTAAAAAACAAAAAAAAAATGTTGGATGTAAACAAAAAACTTAAGAAAATGCAAAAAAAAAATATTCACATCAGAATAAATGGAAACTCTAAAACGTACAAATATGCAAATTTGAGTATGAAATGTTTTATTAATTAATGGTGGGAAAAATATTTTTTTTTAATGGGGAGCCAATGATTAAAATGGTAAGTAAAGTTTAAAGTAATGGGAACGTCTTGGTCCGGAACAGAAAACCCTCCGGGTTCCGCCTCTGGTTGAATGTATGCCTATCTGAAAGTTCTTTGTTTGTTGTATTTTTGATAAAAAAAGGCAGATTTGGGTCTAGTGGAATTATCCTTAACTAGTTGGTACGGAGGAGTGCGGAATCATTTTTTTTTCAACGAGAACCTTTCGTTTTTTTTTATAGGTTCACAAGACTACGTATCGTATCTTCTGGTATTGTTTTCTTAGGTTTCTGGTATGGTTGAATTATGACTAAACGAATTTCTCACCCCCAGATACGATGTTTGTGCCGCCGATGCGAAAGGATTTCATGAATATCGATGACCGCCTGGAGACATTATTCCTGTCGTTTTAGTTCATATTTTCATATCAAGTATTCGATTTTGGCAGCTTCCCGTACGATGGTCATAAACGCAAGGCTGGGATCTAGTAGAGGCTGCCTCCCTTTTAGATGACTAGGCGCATCTTTACACATTTTTATAGACAGACACCCGCTTCAGCCACACCTACATGATGAACAGACGCTGACATTCGCCGTACAAACACCGTTGACTCCTTTAGAGTTATTCTGCTGTTCTCGATTGGGTTGGTTTTGTGACGAAGTTTCCCTTCACCGGCCTGTGAGTCCGCGGGAGACATTTCATTTCGCTCTTACCACCCATATCTGGGAGGCGTTCGGTATCCGCCACCTGCGACGCATCTTCTAGGGATAACAGGCTCCCCCGAGGAAATCCAATGCTCCACAAGGAGATAAAGGACACAAAAAAACCAAAAAAACTACGTACTAATCTTACACTTAGAGCAGGCAATGCTCACGTTAGCTAATGATTCTAGCCTGGCGAGTGGTCCTCCTTTCAGGACCATTTGCAAAGATCTTACACTGATGCAGGCGATTATGAACTATATTTCAAATCTGGTGTATTGTGCTTGCCAGACGTGATGAGTCATACATGCCTGATCAGTCGGTCCAAATAGAATATTGCTGCAGTTTTTGTACCGTTTTATAGATGATCGTATGGAGTCTCGATGTGGTGTAGCAACCTTAAAAAGTTAAGTAAGGTTTAGCGGACCACCGAACTTACCATTAGTGGTGCTCGACACTCCATCAAAAACGAAGCAATAGATGCTATACTAAACCTCCTGTCTCTAAACAAAGTAGAGAAACAGCAAGCCGTTCTAACAGCATTACGCGTGAGAGAGGCGAAATGAATGACCAAGATTTTTGTCACGCAAAGATTCTTAAGCGGAACACACTTATTCCCGAAAGTACAGACTACTGCATACCGAAGAAACATTTCACAACCAAATTCAGAACCCATATTCCAACCAGTGAGGAGTGGAATACGGGTGTGCCAGACACAGCTGGCTCGAAAAAGATATATACGGATGGTTCTAAGCTAGACGACCGTGTAGGCGCAGGCGTCTACGTTAAGGAACTCAACATTAGAACGGCTTACCGACTTCCGGATAACTGCCGTGTCTTTCCGACAGAGGGCACTGTAATCCAGGAGGCTTTGACAACAATAAGAAACAATGTACAGAGTAGGAAAATCTGTATCTACTCGGACAGAGAGGCGGCTATAAAGTCCCTAGCTTGGATGACTTCGTGCATGAAGTCAATAAATAACTGCCGCATGTCTCTGGAGGAGACGGATGAGCAGTTTTTAATTAACCTCATATGGGTTCCAGGACATAGGGACAACGAGGGCAACTGTATGGCGGATGAACTGGCTAGAAAAGCAACTATCAGCATCCTCCTTTAAGACAAGGAGAGCCTGGGTATACCCGTGGCCAGCTGTAAACTGAGAATACGAAATTTGTTCGCTCTCTGTGCAAACAAAACGTGGAATCGGACAACGAACATGTGTAGGATCTCGCGGCAAACCATACATACTGCAGTAAAAGAACTAAAGAACTTTGCTGTTTGAATAGAGCCTAGTACTGAACTGTTATCCGTGCTGTCACAGGACACTGGCTGATGGGAAATCACGCATCCAGGCTGAATGCTCCCCACCATGACTTCTGTAGAAGTTGCAGAGGAGCTGGAGACAGTGGAACACTTTTTCTGTCATTGCCTAAGGCTGGGCAGTAAAAGATTCAGGTTCCTAAGGTTACACTTTCTTGATGAATTATCTCAGCTCTCCGAACAGAATCCAAAATGCCTTTTAAGATTTTTTCAGGCTGCCGGATGGCTGTCTCACATCATTTAGGGGACCTATCAAGTGGGGAAGAGTGGTGAAGTGGCCCACTGTAGCAGTATTACAAAGGGTCTATTCTTGGTCTGAGTGAGTTGGAACGTCACTACCAAATGCCGCCCTAACCTAACCTAACCTAACCTAAGAGCAGGCAATGGGCACATTACTGATCCAATCTAGCGAGTCGTCCTCCTTTCATGGACATTTGTAAAGATCGGTGCAGGCGGTCATAAACTATACCATATGGTATCTGGTGCGTTGTGCCTGCCAGACGTGATAACTCATCTGAACTGTGATTTCAGAACAATATAGTGCTATAGTGTTACAGACCTTCAGATCAAGGAGTTCATATGGACATGGTCACAAACCCTTGACCCTGTGTTCTAGATATAAAAAGTAACCGTCACAACAACAGATCGGCTGAGAACAATCCATTTTAATAATTTTCTTAGTATATGTTATTATTGTATCAGTTCTTCAGATTCTCTTGGAGATACAATACATTAAAAAAGTAATTGAGGTATTTTTATTTTCTTTTATTGAGTTTTCAACAATTGCATGATATTTTTGCATTACAATTCGCTTAATTATCAATAGTAATTGTTTATATAATAAATTCCCCTTGCTTGCTAAGCAACGAATTTATATATATATATAATCATTCTTTATATAAGTTGTTTTCTAAGACAATGAAAAAATTATTGTTACCATTACACTCAACTTTATCTCGGCTATTTGTTGTTAACATTTTTAAGCTAAAATTTTACATATTGCCAATTTTGTTTAATTTAAGTTTTTTACAATTCAACTGTAGTTTTTTTTTACTATATCATTAACATAATAGTTGCATTTTTTTTGTTCATAACACAAACAAAATGGCTAAACAAATTAATAAATAATAATTACAATAATTTTTGTTAATTATAAAACATAATAAATCAGGTGGTTGATGATTGGCTGCACTCGGCTGGATGGCGACAAAAATACTTTTCGCAAATGAAATAACAAAATTTTAAAGCATGCAATTAAAAAAAACTTTGGGCTTAGCTAAAAAAAAAAAATATACATATTTATATTTTTTTTAAATAAAAGTATTCGAACGTAATAAATACTTTGGGGTATTTGTGAGCTGAGCGCAAAATTTATACAAGAAAATAATAATAAGAAGAGAAGTTTAGAAGGAATCAAAGTGGTATAATAAACTGGCGGCTAGTTTCTTGTAATCTTTATTGTTGTTGGTAGTGCTGTTTTTTTTTGGTTTAAGGAGCGAGTGTTTCGTTATGGAAACCCACGGCTGACTCACACGCGCAGCCAGGTGTTGATTTTCTGCTGCTGCTGCATCTACTTTACACATTTTTGTGGCGACTTCTGTGGCGGGCGTTTTTTGAAATTGTGTTATTTTTCGATTGATTTTACAAAACGCTTGGGCCGGAAGCATTTTACAGCTTGGCGCAAATCTCGTTTGTAAATTCTGAGCATTTGGCACGACCGCCAAGATCACCAGTTAAGTATTTGCCTTCCTTGATGGTTGCAAAGCAAGCAGCTTCAATCTTGTCGGCATGGCTGTTGAGCTCCATGTGACGCAACATCATTACTGCAGATAACAAGAGGGCAGTAGGATTGGCCAAATCCTTGCCAGCAATATCGGGTGCAGTACCATGCACAGATTCGAACAAGGCACCATTAAGACCCATGTTGCCAGATGGTGTCAGACCAAGACCACCGACCAAACCGGCGCACATATCAGACAGAATATCACCGTACAAATTTGGCATAACCTGGCAAAGAGAGAGTGAAAAATTTTATGAGCAATGAGCACAATCTAAAAAGATAGTAACACTTGTTGGCTTGGTGCCAGCAGACCATCTATATTATGGAATTGTGTAAGTTCGGAGCACTTACCAGCACATCATATTTATTTGGGTTTTGCACCATGTTTAAGCACACGGTATCCAAGTAACGCTCCTCGAATTGGATTTCTGGATACTTTTGCGCTGTATCACGCACACAACGAAGAAACAGACCGTCCGACATGCGCCTGTAAATTTAAATTATTTTTTAGTCAGGAAACTAATAATAACCTAGGATCTATATAAAAGTAAATGATTTGTCATGCTTTTTTCCTTAATAGTAGATTCTACTTAATATTATTATAGAAAATACATTTTTTTAATGGAAATTTGGGAGCGCAGTTCTGTCGGATCTTATCTACTTCATTTGCGGAAAAAGTACCCAATTTGGTACGCTGCCAGAGAGACAGCTAGCCAGAGGGTTAGGGTGTCAAAAAAAGTTTGTAAAAAAAAGGCGTTAAAGTTGTGTCCTGGCAGCGATTGCCATTCCGGCATTGCGATCGGCCCGGCATCCACTGAGTGAATTGTGTAGGAGTTGGTGAACAAGTTCAAGCAACTTAAACGCCAATCTACGATCGTGATGACTAAAATCTTGGCTTGCGGCGATAAAACACTCCTTAATACAACTGATATGGGTGGCAAACATTGCGCCTCAACTGACTTCCTCACTAATTCTACATAACGTCAAATCATTTAAAATTCCTTCACCACTTACATAATATTTGCCTTGTGGACAACAGTCACCTTCTTGCGATTGTTGTTCTTAGCATATTGAAAGGCATAATCGGCGACACGCATCGAAGCCTCTTCGGTAATCAGCTTGATGCTCTGCACAACACCATCAACAATTTCGTGCTCAATGCCAGAGTATTCACCCTCAGTGTTCTCACGAATGGTCACAACATCCACATCATCGTATAATGTCTTGTAGCCTTCGAGACTGCGGCATGGACGCACATTGGCATACAAATTGAACTCCTTGCGCAGAGCCAAGTTCAAAGAGCGATGTCCCTTGCCAACGGGTGTCATAAGAGGTCCCTTAAGACCGATCTTATTAGTGTTGACCGAATCAATGGCGGACTGGGGTATGCCAAATTTGCCATCGGGACCCTGTTACAAAAAATAAAGCAACTATAGTTAAAAACGGCCACTTTTAAATGTTTAAAAATTACAAACAGTCAAGACAGCTGTGCGCAGCGTTGCCAACTGTGGCTTAAACTAACTTGTAAAAATAGTTGGCAGCGCCGTTTAAACTGACTGCTTTTTACAAAACTTTCAAACTTGCTGATAAGCGCAAAACTATGAACACTACTTGGCATTTGAAGAGCAAATTTACATATTTTATAATTAGCAAGCGTATATTGCATTAATTTAGGTGTTAAAATTCAAGTTTTTAACGCAATTATTTGATTTATCAATTGAACAAACTCTAAGTAATATGCTTATATAATAAATTAGTTTAATTTTGCTATTACTTCAAAAAAGTTATTGATTGGGCTTGAAATTGTAGCAAAAATGCAAAAAATATTTAAATTTATAAGAATTGTAATAATTTATCTAAATTACTTAAGAAAAGTTTGCACAGTCAGCACAAAAGTTTAGTTGCTTGCTACAATCAGCTGACTTAAAAGATAATAATTATTTTATGCCATAAAGCTGATTACTTTTTATCTAAATTTGTATTTTTTAAATTAAATTAGTTAACCATCATCATATATATATGTAAAGTGGCTGTTCAAATGCCGCCAAGTGTTCAATCAGCTGACTGCGCTTAATTTGCAATAATTTATTACAATCTAGTTGTTGGTTGACCTTGTTTGGGAATACTTACACGCACGGGCGTTACATCGACAGCTTCCCATTCAATGGGTACATTGGCGGCAGTGAAAATCTTTTGCACAGCAGCTGAGATCTCTGGTCCAATGCCATCGCCAGGTATTAATGTGACTTTTCTATTGCCGGATGCATAGCCACGGCTTGCAGCGGGTGTTGTGTTGATCTACAAATAAATACAAGACACACACACGCACGCACACACATACGTGTATGTTTTAGAGCCATAAATAAACAAACAACTGATAATTATAAACTTAATAATTCACAAAAACACATGATTAGTTAGACATATTTAAAGTAACTGCTTGAAGCAAACGTTGTCATCAATTTTCAAGATAGATAGCCAGCCGCCGATTACATAAGCATCATGTATCCATACACACATAGCAGCTGCCAGCCAGCCAGCGCTATCAGCCAGAGAGCTGTCTAGTACACAAAGAACATTGCAGCTGCCGCACACACAGAGCCATATAATGTTGAGGTTAGAGCATACGCCAAGTAATATCAAGATACATTTTTATGCAATCTTTTGCGGGCAAAAAAAAAATTTAAAACTTAAATAAATAAGCGATAGAGTTTTGTTCTTTGCGTGTACATTGACTAAAACTCTAACACACACATAGACAGACACACACACACGTACATGCCCACATGCTTTTAGCCATGTGTGTTATGTAAAAGGAACTTTTTCATTTTTGCACACAGTGCGCCGCCGATTAGTCTCGTGTCGTGCCTTAACAACTGGGACTACTTATTCCAGTAAACAGCTGCTGCCTGCGCACTTGGTAGTAATGCGTTTGTAACCTTATGCTGTCTGGCTAAGCACAAACCTGGGCTTTAGTTGTGGCTGCGGCCAAGAACGTTGACACTGGCGTCGTTTCCGTCGCAGCCGCATCACGCGCAACATTTAGACCCAATTGCTTAAGCTGGAAATTTTTGCGTAATGTGTTGTCATTGTTGTTGGTAAGGTTGTTTGGTTTTTGTTTTTTTGTTGTGAATAGGAGCAGTTTAACATGAAAACAAGTTTAATTTGTTAGTTTTTGCATTAAATAGCACTCTATATAGTTGTTATCTTTATATCATAGCATTAGCACGTAATCAATTAGTTGCAGGGGGCTAATTTCTGTGCTACTCTGTGTGTGGGCGGCACAATTTAGGACACCTGTGCTTTATTTGTAAACAAAAAAGTTTTAAACGGCTTCTTTACACGTTTTATTCTTACAATTTTCTGTATAAATCTAGCAGCCATTGCGTTGCGTTTAGTATTTGCACTTGATTTTTCGCGTATAAAAAACTCTCGCTCGCTCGCACGTCTGTCTGTTTTACTTAGCGCCCGCCGTAGTCGCCACCTTGCGGAAAACTAGCGAATTTAGAGCAGGCTGATGGCCGTTTATTGCATTTATCGCTATCGCTTATCGCTGTTACCATAATATAAGCAGCAGCGTATTGGCAACTCTGTCTATTTTAACACTGTTTACGGTTGCACTGCAAACTAATCGTTTTTATAATTAAAACATTTAATTTAAAAAAATATAAAAATTTATTTAGCTTAAGTGCATGCCAAAATTTAAAAGCAGTTCATAGTCAGACGCTTGCCTAAAAAATAACCAAACAAACTTAACGTTTAGAGCACTTGCATAGGCTTCGATAAACCGATAGTCTATTTCGTTTATCTTTAACATCCCTACTTGCTGCAGCACAGTTCAAATTAATTTTCTCACTCGTAATTTTCATTTTACAAACTGCAGTTAAATTAAACGAAACTGTGTTGAGATTGTGTAAAATCGTGTTAATTTAGACAGAAAAGACGCCTATGTTGCATTTATAAGCAAAAACTGTGTATAATTAAGTGCAATACAAAAAAAAGGCCAAGCGACAGACAAAGCTACGCTGCGGTGGTTTTAGGCAAAGTGCGCTGTGGTCCAAGATTTATCATACGCGAGTTTTTTTTTCGCGTTTCAGTTTAGGTTTTAGTTACCTGCGCGCAACAACCCCGTCATTGCTGTTGCTGTTTCGTGCGTACTGCGGCTTTAATTTAAACAAATTTTAATACAAAGTTCGTTGCAAATAGCATATATTGTTTATTTGACAACAAATTGCGACTGGCATTTGGTTAATTATTGGTGAAAATTATTGCCACAGCCAAGCGAAAGCAGCGCAAACGTACTTCTTTTGTGTGGCCAGAGCGCGCGTGTGTTTGCTTTCTGTGGCTTTTGATAAAGTAAACGCCACGAGCAGCGTTTAAGGTAAGTCTTCAAGCATAAGCTCGGTGAAATTATAAATTTTATAACTTTATATAAAATTGAATTTGTTAATGCATTTTTGTGTAGCGTTTTGCAGCACTCAGCTGCTTTAGCCAACCAACCGCACGCACACAAACACATAAACGCTCGCACGTACACGCTAGCACACACATGCACAGCTATACGCTGCACACATACATACAAACAAACACGGTCCACTTCGGCTATGCCTCTGCGGCTGTATGGGCAAAAGTGTGGCTTGTTCGGCAACAAGCGCGCATACGCTCGATAAACGCGCTGCTACTAATGCACAAGTTTATGTGTAATTTATTTTTTTCCTGAAAGCAAAGCAAACTGCTGGTACTACTTGGAATCGTGTGTGTCTGATCTTCGTGTGCTAGCTTCAAGTTACCCAAGCATTGTGCAGTCTAAAACGTCTTTAATATAATGTTTATTTGTTAAATTGAAACTACGTATGATAACACGCCGTCATAAAATTTTGTCATTTTGTCTATTATTTTAGTGCTCGTTCGATCAGCCAGTACTTCTTTGACACGCCGACGTACGCATAACAGGCAGCACACTGGAGAAACAAACAAATAAACGCGCTCAGCTCATACGCGACAAAATGGTGTTGGCCGAGCGCAACACCACGGACGTTGTGCGCAATGGACGACGCTCACGTGGACCCAGCCCCAATACCCATGCTACTGGTCCGGGCGGTGGCACGTCAATAGTTAATAACGCTGGTGGCGGTGCCGGCGGTGGTGGTGCTGCTACTGTGCTGGGCGTCAACTCTACAAATGCCTCAACCAATGATAAAGCCACTAATGCCACAGCCGGACCGGGTGCTGGCACACCGGAGAGTTCAGACGATGATAACTGTAAGTAACTTAAAACATATATCTAGCCGTAACTCTAACTAACTTGTCCAATTAATGCAGCTACAAAACGCAATGGTAAATCCAAAGCCAAGCAGTCGGAGTATGAAGGTATGTTTTTACTTTTCCCAGTGTCAGCAATGTGCGCTTATTTTATTACGTCTTGCAATAGAAAAAATACGCGTTGGACGCGATTACCAGGCACTCTGCCCACCGCTCATACCTGAACCAGAGCGCCGCCCAGAAATGATGAATGAGCGTGCACTGCTGGTCTGGTCGCCTACTAAAGAGATACCAGACTTGAAGTGTAAGTTATGCTAAACATAGCTGGAAAGAAACGCCATATAATGCGATTTTTTTTTCACAGTGGAAGAGTATATATCGGTCGCCAAAGAAAAATATGGTTATAATGGTGAACAGGCCTTAGGTATGCTTTTCTGGCACAAACATGATTTGGAACGTGCTGTCATGGATTTGGCTAACTTTACGCCCTTTCCCGATGAGTGGACCATTGAGGATAAAGTGCTGTTTGAACAAGCCTTTCAATTTCATGGTAAAAGTTTCCATCGCATACGTCAGATGGTAAGTATTTGCAAAGTAAACATAAACAACATTTGCAAACTGAGACCTGAGACGAGTGTTAGGTTTAGGAATGTGTATAAATAGTTTTTGTTGACAGGACGATACGCTTCGCAAAGTGTTTACTACTGTGCAGGTGTGCATTGATTATGAATCATCGTCAGAACGACATATACAAATCTAACTTTTTTTTCTACGAAAAGCAAACCTTTGTAAAACTGAAACTTTAATAACTATTTGTAAAGTTATACAACACTATGATTTTTTAGAATCCGATACTTTTGCTGTCTGTCTATACGATTTTCTTGGCAATTGATTTTAGTTTTTATAAACTAGAAATAGTAACATTTTAGATATAAAAAATATTTGACTTGTTTTGGCAGTCGTTCATATAAATAGATTCAGATACAGCAATCCTACGAATAGTAGAGAAAACATTAACTCGTAAGGTTACGTAAGGTCAGCAAAATAAATTTTTCTATTTCATAAATTTCTTCAATAAGGGTTCTAGCTGGCTTTCATTCAATCAGCAAAATAAGTTTCTAAGCACTCAATTTGCCAATACCTCAATGCATAACTAATAATAATATAGAATAGAACAAAAACCAGCTCAGCATTTTGGAAATGTTGTATATGATATGATATTTTTATATTTAATTTTAACCATTCGATTGCTAATGATTTTTTAACTTATGACAGCTGCCTGATAAATCTATTGCCAGTCTGGTAAAATACTATTATTCTTGGAAAAAAACGCGTCATCGCAGCAGCGCTATGGATCGCCAGGAAAAAGCCATTAAAATGGCTGTTAAAGAAGGCTCCGAAAATGGCAGCGAGGTAGGCAGCAATGAGGAATCCGATAACGATGACAAGGTAATTATTGCCTAGAGTTTAGCTAATTTTAAAGTAATAACAAAAAACAGAAAGAAACTAAGACTTGCGTGACAATTCACTACTAAGACATACACTTATATACCTACTATATATACCCCACATGCATCATAACATTAAACCAAAAACTACTTACATGGATCCAAATCTTTTTTGCTCACTTGTCATCAAATATTGTAGAGTAATTCATCAACATAAAATATACATAAACATCTAATACACAAATCATCAGGTTTCACGAAATGCCTATCTATATGTATCTTATATGTTTTTTTTTTTATGATTTGGCTATTTAAATTTTTATTTTGATTTATTTTTCACGTTTAACAAGTTCATATCAATACTTATGTATGTATTTTAACTAAACAATTGATGAGAGTGTTGCAGTATTGTAAAAAGCTAATAATAATGATAATCCTTAAAGTTTATATAAGAAATTGTTGACCAAAACAAACACGCTAAAACAAAGACAAGTTAATAAAGTAATATTGTTTATATATAAATATATAATAAAAGCAACACAATGAGTGTATTAGGTAGCATATTTGTATAGGCTTTATATAAGAACTTTTTGCTCTTAAACATAAAAACTAAAAAGAAAATAAGCAAAATTTTAAATGTATTACAAAAATCAAATTGCACAAATAATATTTTTTAACAATATGTTTGTCTGTGCTCAGTCATGTTATGAGTTTATATTTTGTTAAATTAATAAGCTGTATTTGAAAGGTATTCAGGCGCGCGCCTTGTTTATTAGAGAATAACTAAGATTTCAAATAAGTTGCGAATATATTTTATATATTAATAGAACTTTTAATGCACTATAGATAGCCAAAAATCTGTTCTCATATTTTTAAATAATTTGGCAAAAAAACATAAATGCACATAAATTCACATCCTCACATTCAGTCCTTGGCCAAAGTTAAAGAAACACTTTTCTCAAACTATAATTCTTTTCCCAACTTTGCTTTTCGCATTTATATTACTCCCAAGCTAAAAGTATTCCAACTTTGAGATATCAACTATTAAAGCTATTAGGTAGGTTATCTCTAGCTAATCTCAAGAATTTTACAAAATGCAAACTTGCTGCAATATACAGATATTTTTATAATATGAGCCACAACTCTAACCGAACTACCTCTTTATTTTTTACTTTAAATCAAACTCAAGACGTTTTTTTGACAAAAGAAGTTTGGTTTAAAATAAAAAATAATAAATGACAAGACTTTTTATATTAAGATTAAAAAACAATACAATAGTTAAATAAGACATATCATATAGTTCGTACAGCAGCACGCCAAGTTTTGCAACTAAGAATTAGAACTAGAACTAGAAGAACCGATTCTTGACAAAAAAACTTTCAAAATTTAATAATAACAAATGACAAGACGTTTTATATTAGAATTAAATAACAATACAATAGTTAAATAATACATATCACATAGTTCGTACAGCAGCACGCCAAGTTTTGCAACTAAGAACTAGAACTAGGACGAACTAGAACTGGAACGAACTAGAAGAACTGAAACTTGACATTTATAAGCTTTCAAAATTTACATTGGTTAAAAAATTATGCGAAATCGCATTTCTTAGCTACTTTGAGGACTTCGATTCCGACCGACTTATATTTTAAAATCGTATTTTTAGTATTCCAAACCGAAAAACGTAACAGATCTGGTACTGAACAAAAGCAGGAGCCTCTAAAGAGTTACGAAACTAGTAACATTTTTTAGCTTTGATGCGGATTTCGATTCTAAATGTCCCACATGACTGCATAACCGACTTATATTTTAAAAACGTATTTTTAGTATTCCAAACCGAAGATCGTAACAGATCTGGGTACTAAACAAAAGCATGAGCCTCTGAAGAGATTCAAAAATAGTATAATTCGATTCCCAATGTCCCACATGACTGCATAACCGACTTATATTTTAGAAACGTACCTTTAGTATTCCAAACCGAAGATCGTAACAGATCTGGGTACTGAACAAAAGCATGAGCCTCTTAAGAGTTACGAAACTGGAATAAATTTTTTAACAAAACTAACTCAAACTAACTTTAGCTTTCTAAATAGTTAGTTTTAGGAATTTTAGAATAGTTGGGGTACAGCAGCAGCAATACATTTTGTCTGGTTTGTTATTCTTTCAGATGATAATGGCCGTGCCTGCGTACCTCTCATAAGATATCACCCACACACACACACTCACACATGCTCACACACATATACATCAAGTACTAATGCCAAAACATTGACCAGCGTTTATAAGACTTATTTTTATTATTTAAATGACGTTTTTTTTTTAAACGATTTTATGCAAGTAGCTTATTTAAATATGATTATATATATAATACTAAAATCAAAACTGGGGAATCGAACCAAAAGTTATAGCATAAACTTATTGTCATATTTTTATGACAATTTCAATCGGTTTATGGCTCGATTTTCTGCAAAAAATTAACCAGATTTTTGAAACAAATTAATTGTAAACTAAGGCAACTTTTTTTGCCAAATTTTTTTTTAAGCTATAGTTAATAATTAAGAAATTCTAAATTAATAGGAATTTATAAAAATCAAGTACTAATTTAATGTTTTTATGTATTAAAAAAAAGCAAAACACAGTATATACTAAATTATATAGTTATATATATATAGATATATTGACGTATAGCATATAGAAAGTGAAAATACTAAATTCAAAAACTCATTGAATCGTTGATAATGATTATATTGATAATGCTGATGATAATCACACAATAATGCTAATAAAATTTTAATATCTTGTTTGCAAGAAGATTAAACAAAAAAAAAACAAATTTCGATGTGTTTCTTATTCATGATACTTCTTCAATTCAAGATCTCAAATATATTATTTTATTTATTTACGTATTTTTTTTATGCACAAGCACACATACAAGCAAAATAGCAACACATACAAAACTATCACATATATATTATAATATATATATTATAAGTCCGCATGCTTTAACTAACCTTAACTTTACAGCACTACGCATATATATATACACACACACACGCACAAACAATCAGTCAAGTTAAAATTATTTATAACTTTAGTATATACATAATTTGATCTATTCATATACCATATACTTGGCCTATTTTTATACATTTTTAGAAAGTTTTGGGGAAACTTCAATGCGATTGTCTGTATTACCTTTAAAGCGGTTTGGTTTCCCTCATACCTATGTATTTATTTATATGTATACTGATTCATCAATCTTAGGGTGTTGGGCACTCGGGGAGGTGCAGAGCTATCTTCTTACATAGATTGTTATCTAGAAATTTGGATCGGTTAATCCACTTTAACTTTGTAACTATTTTAAATACTTATTCGCACAAAAATCTTCTTTTTGGAACTTTGTTCTTCTATATATATATATATATGGTCTCTATTTATTAAAGACACCGCCGTTCCGATTCGGCTATAAACTGTACGTCTCTGTTCTGTTCGAACTGTTATTAATAGAGATTCCCATGTCCCTCCCAGGGTTCAGTTAGGGCATTATATTATACATATATGGTATGGAAATGGGATTTTTGTGAGTGAGCATAAATTGTATATACTTTCTTTCGTATATTTTTTACTAATAGAAGTAAATAATTATACGAAACAGAATCCATTCAATAATTGTTTTCATTTTTTTTGTTTTAACGTTTATTTTTTTATTGTTTTCTAAAATTTATTATTGATTTAATTATGATGACTTACAAGTGTAGCTTTTTGATTCTTGATAGTACTTCTAAATAAAAGACCGTCGTTCGGATTCGGACTGTAGGTCCCTGTTCTGTTCGAACAGCAATTAAATTAGTTCTTAGTATCAAAAAAACAAACTGATCATTCTTTAGAAGTGCCGTAAATCTTTCTGGTACATCTTGTACAAAATGCCAAGGAATAATATTATCTCTAAATGTTAAATGGGCTGAACCCAGAATTCTCCCCCATTCCGCCGCTACATGTTGCATGTTCAAATTTCCATACCTGAATACAATTTTGATCAATTTTATAGGCAAAAAATTATCATAGATTTTCCTAGAAGCTGATTTAAAAAAGGTCTATAGTGAGTTGACAGTTTAGATTTGGTTCGGATTGTAGCAGTCCCAAATTCTTAAAAAGAATAAAAGAAGTAATGTGAAATACTAGACGTGATATCTCAAAATGAATATAATCGTTGTTTCGAGGATTATCGGAGACCACTAGTTGTGTTTGGGGAACTTTCTCTCGTGATCCAAGTGAAGTTTTGCCCACTTAATAAAAATACGAATTCATCTATAGCGTTCAAGCCGTTTGAAGATAATTTTCAGAGCTTCTATAAGGTTTGGGAATTTGAGGAAAGTTTCTTCAAAAAAAATAAAATAAATATTATCTTTCTTTGGAGGTTATTGGAGACCATTAGTTGTTTTTGGAGAATCTTTTGTGACGTTGTGCGCACCTAATAAAAATATTATATCTTTCTTCTATAGCGTTCAAGCGGCGGGAATTTATGGCACTTTCCAGCATTTTATTCAGCTTCATTTTTTGATATCCATAAATTCTTCTTCTTATGTCCTGTTACTCCTAATGGAACATAGACCATCGTGAATTTTTTCCATTGATCCCGGTTGCGAGCTAGGGCTTTTAGTTCACCCCAGGTCTTTCCGCTATCTTCAAGTTCTCTTTGCAGAGTTCTTTGCCAAGTTGTTTTTGGGCGCCCTCTGCGTCTGCTTCCTTGTGGATTTCAGTCCAGTTTGGCTGTTTACGAAGTGTATGGCCCAACCATCGCCATTTCCTAAGTTTAATTTCATTGGCGATGGATATCTCGTTGGATCTTCTTTGGAGATCTTCGTTTGATATAACATTCGGCCATCAGATTTTCAAGATTCTTCGCAGGCAGTTGCTAATAAAGACTTGTAATTTATGGGTTAGACTCTCTGTTGTAAACCAAGTTTCGCATCTATACAAGAGAACAGATTTAACGTTTTGGTTTTTTTTCTGTTCTTTTAAATTCAATTAAATAGATTGTACGTTTCTGCAAAGGCACGTTATGTTCAGGGTTTTAGAAGACATTGGAAGCGGTTAGTACCCTTAGGCTTGTACATTACTTGGCATGAGAATTAATTATATCCAGTCTATACTTATTAAAATTTTTATTTTTAGTTCTATCATAGCTTTCATAGGATCATTGGGAAGTGTGTAGCCACTTACTTCTTTTAGAAATTAATAATAATGACATGTTCTAAAAATATAACACTTTAAGAACTTTGTCTATCTACAAATATTTTCCAATTATTTCTATTTCGCGCTATTGCTCGAAGTTCGCTGACAGATTTGTTCGTCTCTCTTCTTATTGATCTTCGCCATGTACTTTTTGTCGTCCGCGGCTCCTTCTGTCCTGGGGGTTCCATTCCAATGCTCTATGTGACATTTCGTCTATAGGCTTAGGTAGGGTATGCCCCAGCCAACCATACTTCCGCCTCAATATTTGTTTGTCGATCGGCTGTTGCTTAGGGACTTCCCACAACCGTGCGTTACGAATCGTTCTTGGCCACCAGATTCTTAGTATCTGTCGGAGACATCTGTTCACGTAGGTAGGCTTTTAGAAATTAAAACTTTGTTATATCCATGTTCAAGAATTTCACTTTAAACCATTTTACCAACTTTTGGTGGGGAACCGCAACCGAAGATCCCTCATGGCTCGGGACTGCTCATCATATCATATTTATTCGTTTCAAAGCTACTAGAGTTATACTAAATTTAATAATTATTTAGGCTTTTAGTGGTTCTAACAAAAATTTGATTTCGTTCTTCGTTCACACGCATCATTTTTTTTTTTGAGTCTTCGAAATATTTAAGTTTTTGCAATTTCTGAACAGAGAAAATACTACAAACAACAAAAACATTTAAAAAAAACCAAACCTATAAGATTTATTGATTGTTTTTTTGGTTTACCATATTCTCGAATAAATATATAACTATATTTATGTGTTTCTATGTATATCATAAGTATTTATATTTACAAAATACAATTATGGTGTGTGCATACAGCAATTACTATAACTACTACAACTACAAGAAGTATATGTATGTGTGCTATGTGCTGCCTATATATTGCTGTAGCGCTTGCAGTACAAAATCCTTTCAATTTTTAAGATCCCTTCATACAAACACACAAACACACACTCACATACACACACATATACAGACAATACATACATGCGTTATATACAGTCGATTAAAGAGCAGCAGAGCAAGTTACATATTAACTATATATCAATATTTTTATATATAATACATAGACTGTTTGTTTGATTGATTGATTGATTGATGAACAAGAAGCACATGTAGAAATTTGTATAAACTTTTTGTTTGATCTTTGTTGCGTACACAAAATAAAACAAATTGTCCTCAATAATAATAAAAGAGAAAAAAAAAGAGAATAACTATATAAGGTTTGTTAGCCTTGGACGGTTAGAAACGAACTTTTTTCTTGAAACTATTAAACTACTTACGTACTATCTTTTTACTACATGCCACACATAAGACATAACAAATTTTAACTACTTTTTAAGTGTTTCCCCAAACTGAAGCAACTACTAAAGCCAAACAAAAATTTGTTTTTTTTCTCTTCTCTTTGCATTTTTCACTGTCAATCAACCAACAACACAAAAAATAAATATTTTTGAAATATAAAATTGAAAAACACGAAAATTCCAAAAAAATGTACGACCAAAAATTATGAAAAAATTGTTCAAAAAATTTAAAAATTGCAAAAAAAAATTGCTTGCTGCTGCTGCTATTTGTGACTGTACTTATTTCTATAAAAAAAAATAAAATAAATAAAAAAACAACAACAATACATAATATTGGCTGGGGCGGCACATGCGCAGAAGGCAAACAACAACAATAGCACAACCAGCAATAACAACAACAACAACAACAGCAATGCAAGCAATACAACTGCCAACAACAACAACAACAACAATGCTAGCTCCAACACTGCCAGCAACAACAACAATGTGACGTCGGGCGGCATTGATAATGGCGGCAGCAGCAGCAGCAACAACAACAATAATAACAACAACAACAACAGCAGCAACAATAGTAATGGCGCCGCCGATTTGGAAATTGAACAGATATGCATCTTTAGCGCTACAAATCCGGAAGATTTACTTGGCTTTGGTGTGCCCGACTCCATTACAATCACTACCAATGGTAATGCAGCCGGCACAACCGGCAGCGGCGGAGATAGTAGCAGTGACTCCACCGGAATGGCCAATATACGTCGTGCTACTGTGGGCGGTTTCTGCAAGAATTGCAATGTCGTCTGTTACATTTTATATGATTCACCTTTGGGTCATATGTGCAACAGTTGTCACACACATTGGAGGTAGCTATTCCATATGCCATATAAACCAATCTACATACAAAAAAACATACCTACAATGTGCCCCTTATGTCTTGGCTGTAATGCCTATATGTATATATATATTTATGTATGTATATGGTGGGTTCTTTTCATGTAGCCTATGGTCAGGATCACTATGACTTATTCTCGACAGACTCAAGTACTGACTTCTGCAGTTTGGAGCTTATTTGATAAGATTAGATCCTAGCGTTAGAAGCAGTGAACTACAATTTATAATGGAGTAGGAATACAATTTCGAATGAAATTAAGATTTAAGTTTTGATTTTCGATCTATTGAATTTACACAAAGTCTCAAAAATTGTTTAATTTGGAATTCCGTTTCATTATCGCTTAAATACAAAATGAATGAACCAGTTCTACTTAAACAAATTCCAGAAATTGGAAACTTTCTAGCATTCCGCGTTTTAAACTTGTCTTATTATTAATTTCGTTTCTTTGTCGCTTAAATACCAAATAAATGAACCAGTTCCAACTCAAAAAAATTAATTTCCACAAATTCGAAACTTTCTAGTTTTGCGCATTTAAAACTTGTTTCATTTTGAGTTCCGTTTTATAGTCGCTTAAATACCAAATTAACGAACCAGTTCCAACTCAACCAGTTCTAATTCAAAAAATTATAATTCCATAAATTGAAAACCATTGTATTGAGCATTTAAAACTTGTTTTATTTTGAGTTCCGTTTCATTCGTTTCAAAATGAAAGCTTTCTAGCTTTGAGCATTTAAAACTTGCTTCATTTCGAGTTCCTTTCCATTGTTACTTATATACAAAATTAATGAACCAACTCCAACTCAAAAAATGTATATTCCACAAAGTGAAAATTTGTTTTCAGCTTTTAAATCTTTATTTATTTTAAATTTCATTTCATTATCGCTTAAATACTAATAAATGAACCAGTTCCAACTCAAAAAATTGAAATTCCATTAATTGATAACTTCCTAGCATTCAGCGTTTAAAACTTGTTTTATTTTGAGTTCAGTTTCATTGTCGCTTAGAAACCAAATTAACGAACTAGTTCCAACTCAAAAAAATCAAAATTTTACAAATTTAAAACTTTCTACAGCTTTAAAACTTGTTTTATTTTGAATTTCGTTTCATTGTCGCTTAAAATTAAAAATTTTAAAAATTAATTTTATAATTTATTATTACTTTTATTTTGAGTTCCGTTTCATTCATTTCAAAAGCTTTCTACCTTTGAGCGTTTAAAACTTGTTTCATTTTGAGCTCCGTTCCGTTCCATTGTTGCTAGATACCAAATTAATGAACCAACTCCAACTTTAAAAATATATATTCCACAAAGTGAACATTTTAATGTATTCAGCTTTTAAAATTTGTTTCATTTTGAGTTCCGTTTCATTGTCGCTTAGATATAAAATTAATGAACCAACTCCAACTCAAAAAGTGTATATTCCACAAAGTGTAAAATTTTAATGTATTCAGCTTTTAAAACTTGATTTATTTTGAATTTCATTTCATTATCCCTTCAATACCAAGCTAATGAACCAGTTTGAACTTCAAATATTATCATTTCACAAATTGAAAAGCTAAAAAAAGTTCACCTAGCTAATGAACCAGTTTTAACTCCAAAAATTATCATTTCACAAATTGAAGATCTAAAAAAAAAGTTCACCAAGCTAATGAACTAGTTTTAACTCCAAAAATTATCATTTCACAAATTGAAAACTTTCTCTCCGTTTCATTGTTATTTGAATATCTAAATATTGAACTCAGACCAGACTTTTTTAAGCCTAAAAACTTGCTTCACCTTGAATTTCTTTGTCTTATGTTGGTAGCTAGATTTATTTTATAAAAAGAACTGCTAAAATAAAATCCCAATTTAAATTTGTATGCCGATTTGTTACACTGACTGCTTTGTTCATAGAACTAGTGCGTAAAATATCAGGCGCAGTTATTGGAAAATTGTAAGAGAGTAACTGTAAGACTGCAATCGAAATAGAGCTCTATATATAGATTATACGGATTTGTTGTTCGTAGAACTAGTTCGTAAAATATCAGGCGCAGTTATTGGAAAATTGTAAAAGAGTAACTGTAGACTGCAATCGAAATAGAGCTCTATATATAGATTATACTATTATAAAGATTTGTTGAACTGACTGCACTGTTCATAGAACTAGTTCGCAAAATATCAGGCTAGTTATTCGAAAATTGTAAGAGAATGTGAACTGCAATTGAAATAGGGCTCTATATATAGATTACACCGATTTGTTGAACTGACTGCACTGTTCATAGAACTAGTCCGCAAAATATCAGGCGTAGTTATTGAAAAATTGTAGGAGAGTGACTGTGGACTGCAATCGAAATAGAGCTCTATATATGGATTATACCGATTTGTAAAACAGACTGCACTGTTCATAGAACTAGTTCGCAAAGTATCAAAAGTAGTTATTGTGTAAGAGTGGACTGCAATCGAAATAGAACTCTATATATAGAGTATATATATACATATAGAACAGTCAAGTCTTTTTTCACTCAAGCTAATGCTAAGTTTTTATCTCTTTATCTTTTTTCTCCCTCCAATGTCGGTAAAAAATATAAACCCTATAAATATGCGCATACATATACTTGCTGGTACAAACAACAATTTTAAAAATTTACAAAATTGTTTAAAAAAAAAAAACTATATAACTATTACTTTAATACACACACGTCTGTTGTATACACACCAACCACAACAAAATTATGCAACATATATATGTTTGTTGTTTGTGCGCTCCTTGTTGTCCGCTTGCGCGCTCCGCCCCCGACTCAGACGCACCGGTAATCGCCGTCCGATTTCCGGTCCGGAATGTTTTGTTACCAAACGTTCGGCACACAATAGCTCCGCACTTGGTGGTCCCGTCGATCGTTCCAAACGTAAGCCCCCAAAGGGCATGTATATCAATCATGATGATCTCATTGCCTTGGCCAGTAGCAAAGATTCGACTGAATATCTTGGTGAAGGTGAACGGAAAATTGCCGCACTAATGGCTGAAGTAAGAAAACGATAATTATTTTGTAGGTATAGAGCTAACATAATTGGTTGTGGCTTAGCTTAGAAAAAAAAAAGAAAGTAAATTAATTTTATGTTTTAGTTTTGAAAAACATTAATTTTGTATTGTATATTATATTGGTATATTAATATGTAAATTGTTGGTACATAAAACATAATACTGCTGTGCTATTGTTTGTATATAAGCTTAAATTGTGTATGTGGCTTAGAAAGTAATGTAAAGTACTTATATGTATATAAAGCCCGAATTTCACTTCTAATTAGTTAGAAGAAGAAAGTAAAGTTTTGAATGAATTCATTGTAGGCATTTAAAATCAAATCGAATTAAAGACAAAATTGTATAATTATTATTACTTAGAAAGCTAAGTAGTAAAGTTTTGGCAGTATTGTTTACATATTTCTCCTTAAAGGGTCTAGCTGGATAAGGTACTGGAAACTACCCCCAGCGATTGATTATGTTAAATACAAACTAGACCCTTTCGTTTTTTTTTAAGGTTTCGTTATAAAAAGTAAACATGATATTAAGACCTTGTCCTCGATTCCGCAAAATGGTACTGCACATGAGAGACTTGGACGATTAGGGATGGTCTACAGTTTTAGATCCTCCTCCATAATCCCCCTTCAATTCCTTTCCTCCCTTTCTTTTTATTAGGCAACACAATGGAGCTCATGAACTCTGGGTGATCTCAATCACTAACCGAGCTGCCTACATAACCTATCCTAACCTAAGACCTTGTCATAATTTTTTTGTTTTCTAGATTATCTTCCACAATTAAAAATCAATTTGAACAAGCTACTGCCCAGGACAGATGCTACTCCTTGACTAAGTTCAGTCTTTCTTCTCTGAAAGCTGTTACCGAAGCAATTCATCTGCTATTGTTCTTCTACAATCCTACTTAACCAATAGTTTTCGTAGAGCCGTCAAAAAAGTTTTAGATTTCTTTGATCTATTCAGAGACTTCAAAGTTTCTTCCACGATTAAAAATAAATTGAACTTTCGTTTTGTTTTTAAGGTCTTATTATTGAAATTAAATATAAATTAAGACCGTATCCACATTTATGGACAGTTTTAAAAAATTCGAATTGCTTAGACGCGGTTCAGTCTTTCTTCTCTGAAAGCTGTTACCGAAGCAATTCTTCTGCTATTGTTCTTTTAGAATCCTACCCAATCAATAGGCTTCGTAGAGCCATCACAAAAGTCTTAGATTTCTTTGATCTATTCAGAGACTTCAAAATTTGGCCAGAGCGGAATATTGTTAGGCAAAAAAATGTACATACAAAGGCTGAAGTGAAATTCTATAATGTAAATATTATGTTAACACAAAAATACTAAAACTATGTAACATATTTGCTCGTGCACGTCTTAATTAATTAATTAACTACTTTAAATACTGACATAAGTTTTAAGTATTATCATGCTTGTATGGTTTGATCTGGGGAAAAGCTGTTGGTACATCGTATGGAATAAGGTCACAACTTTCAGCTACACATTCCAAAATCAGCACAAATCATTCATCAAACACACACACATACGCAACAACGCACACACGGACACAGCGAGTTGAAAAAAAATTAATAAAGCTACAAATTTATAGTAATTATATTAAAATTAATATTGGATTGCATGCTATTGCAGATACAAAAGAATAGACAGATCATTGAGCAACAAAAAAAGGATTGCGATGCCATCAACATAGATGCAGCAATAGAAATGGTCAAAGCCAATGCCGAGGCACCGCCGCCACGCGTCTCGGCACGTTGGACACCCGAAGAGACACAGATGGCCACTTCAGCATTGCGTGACTATGGCAAGAACTATGCGGTAAGTACAAATCATGAGCATACTTACATTACTACTTATGTTTCCATTATTCCAGATAATAGCCAAATTGGTGGCCACAAAAAATGAGGGACACGTGCGCACTTTTTATTTGAACAATCGACGCCGCCTTAATCTGGATAACATTGTTAAAGAGTACGAGGCCATGGTAGCTAGCAAGTCTGAAGAGGCAGCTGCAGCTGAAGAGTCCACAGAGGCGGCTGCTGCTGCTACAGCTGCAGCTGCAACTGCAACTGCACCAACAGACGCTACTGACACAGCCAGTGTCGTTGGCGCTGCAGCCCCGGCAAAACCCACTGCACCCACTGAAAATAGTGACAACAGCAACAGTCCCAGCAACAGCAACGGTAGCGTCACGCAGGATAATCAGACCAAGAAGGAAGAGCCGGCTGCGGCTGCACTGAATACAGCTAAGAAGAAGTCGGATACGGCCGCCTTAGCGCCAACAGCTGCCGCCAGCACTAACAAAAGCACTGAAAACGCCGCAATCGCTGCCGCCACAAGCACACCAAACAGCGCCAAACCAGCAGTGCCTACAGTTGGCACAGCAGCCACTACCAATAGTGCTGGCATTGGCGGCAACTCTGTTGCCAACAACAATAGCAGCAACACTGCCACAACTGCTACAAAGAGTGGCAGCAACAATAAGTCGTCTTTAATGATTGGTGATGAGTCGGATACTGCCACCAATTCGAGCAGCGATGTGGCCACTAATAATACAGCTGCTACCGGCACATCATCACCCTCAAGTGCCAGCGTACCAGCTAAATCCTCAGGCAGTAATCCCAGTGAGCGTGAAAGTGAGGCATCCTCATCTATTAAATCTAGTTCCGGCACTGCCAGCAACAAGCGCGAGGCCACTGATTTGGTATGTGAACGGATATAGTAGTTTATAAACTTGCAGACAAATAGATTATGTTAAAAAAATTGATCGAATGTTGTCAGCAGCAATCGAAGAATCAAGTATTTAACTTCTTGTTAGTTTCCTCTTAAACCAAGAGCATTTGCATCATGTTTTAGCGTACTTAAGCAAAACGTTATTATTATTATTAACATTAAGACAAGATTCACCTTTGCAGATTCTCTGAATCTTTCTCCTTGAGAAGAAAGTGCGCAAAACATTTCCTGCACTAGGTTTTAGTAGTCTTAGAAAAATCCTTACACGGGATCAAAAGTTTCAAATGGTTGATTTTTTAAAATTTGTAGTCAATTTACGAGGTGTCTTCAAAAAGTATCGCGAATTTTGTGTTTTTTCAAAAATTATTTATTTATTCATGAATATTTATTTTGTCCCCTTCAAAGTAATACCCATGAGATATTATACACTTGTGCCAACGGTTTTTCCAATCTTCGAAGCACTTCAAAAATCATCATCTTTTTTTATCTTGTTCAGCTCCTCCTTCGATGCCGTCTTTATCTCGTCAATCGTAGCGTAGCGTCGTCCTTTCATGGGCCTCTTCAGTTTAGGGAACAAGAAAAAGTCACAGGGGGCCAGATCTGGCAAATACGGTGGTTGCGGCATCATTTGTGTGTTGTTTTTGGCCAAAAAGTCGCGCACAAGCAACGATGTGTGAGCAGGGGCGTTATCGTGGTGCAAAAGCCAATTTTTGTTCTTCCACAAATCCGGGCGTTTCTGGCGGATTGCTTCTCGCAAATTGCGCATAACTTGCAGGTTATATTCCTTATTGACCGTTCACCACGCCCCTGCAATCGAAGAAAACTGTAGGCAAACTTTCACATTCGACCGAACTTGGCGCGCTTTTTCGGTCTTGGTCCGTGCGACTGCTTCCATTGAGATGATTGAGCTTTGGTTTCCACGTCATAACCATAAACCCACGATTCGTCACCAGTTATGATCCTCTGGAGCAAATTTGGGTCGTCGCGGACAGAGTCCAACTTCTCTTTTCTTAGCAATGTTCATGTGATGCTGTTTTTGGTCGAAATTGAGCAATTTTGGTACGAATTTCGCGGCGACCCGTCTCATGCCCAAATCATTGATTAAAGTCGAATGGCACGAGCCAATCGATATGTCTAGGTCCTCAGCAACTTCTCTAAAGGTTATTCGACGATAGGCCAATACCATTTTTTTCACTTCATCAATTTTTTCGTCTGTTGTAGAAGTGCTCGGGCGTCCTGCACGCTCTTCATCGTTCACATCATTTCGGCCTTCTGAGAACATTTTGTACCACCGATAAACGTTGCTTCGGTCCAAGGTAGCTTCTCCGTATGCCACAGTCAACATTTGGAATGCATCCGCGCACTTAATTTCGTTTTTCACACAAAATTTGATGCCGGTTCTTTGATCCATTTTTATGAATAGGTAAAAATAGAAGACGAGCCAAAACACGTGCAAGCAAAGCTGCTGTCAACAATTAAGTGAACATTCAAAATGGCCGAGCTTGTCGGCGTAACTAAGAGACATGAGTACCAACATAACGACACAAAAAAAATCGAAATTCGAACATACGTAAATCGCGAAAATTCAAAATTCGCGATACTTTTTGAATTTTCGTATTCCAAATTGGAAATTGTGAAATGCTTCTTTTTTTTTCTGCAAGTTTATACATACAGTATGTCAAGAAACTCTTTACACACTGAAAATAAATTTTATTTTTTAACTTTAGATACGAATATAAAGGCTTTTTATTTGAAATTATAAAGTTTTTTTAATGGATAACAATTTAGTGATATGTCTTAAGTAATACGCAAAAACAAAAAATGGAAAATTATAAATAGACAACTTATAAATCAACAAAAACAATCATGACTCATTTTTGACACTGTCAAGAAACTCTTTACACATTTCGTTTTCGACATCTGTTTTGATCTAATTCTAGGAAAAAACTGTACTTTATAGTTAGCTTTGCTTATTGCGTTGTTGAATGCTGCTCTGTTCTTGGTTTGCTTTTAATTTGGTTGTGAAATTTAGACCGGGTCACATGTAAAGACGATTTTCTTAAATTTTAAAAATGACTGGCAAACGATTGAGTTTTGACCTAATCCAACTGATATACTATCATCATCAGTTGGGCAAATCTGTTGCGGACTTGGTGAAAATGTTTGCAGTTTCAAGGAAAACTATTTACAATATCATAAATCGCGCCCAAAATGATGGGAGACTCGAGTTAAAACATGGAAGTGGCCGTAAAAGGAAGATTGGCAAACGAGCGGACCGCCTAATCATGCGGAAGATTGACCAAAATCCGCAAATTTCCATAAGGACGCTTGCCAAGGAGCTTGAGGAAGAAGGTGACTTGGTTGTGTCACATGAAACCATACGTCAGGCCATTTTACGGCATAAGTACTCTTCAAGAGTGGCAAGAAAGAAACCGCTGCTTTCGTCGATCAACGTGGAGAAGCGCTTCACTTTTGCTGTACGCATGGTGGAACAAAAAAATGAATTTTGGAATGACGTCATATTTTGTGACGAAACAAAAATGATGCTGTACTACAATGATGGTCCACCCAGAGTATGGCGAAAGCCATTAACTGCGTTGGAAAAGAAAACAAAAATATTATTCCGACAGTAAAATTTGGAAAACTTTCGGTCATGATTTGGGGGTGCATTTCTAGCCGAGGAGTTGGAAATCTGGCGTTTATTGAAAATACCATGAATGCCGAACAGTACCTCCAAATTTTAAAAACAAATTTGGGGCCCAGTGCTGAAAAATTTGAACTAATAAAGGACAATAAGCCAAAATTCAAATTTTATCAAGACAATGATCCCAAACATAAAGAGCACAAAGTGCGGATGTGGTTGCTTCTTAACACTGGTGGCGTCATCGATACACCACCCCAGAGTCCCGATCTTAACCCCATTGAAAATCTGTGGGCCCACTTGAAGAAAAAAGTGGGAAAAAGGCAGCCCAAAGATAAAAATCAACTAAAGGAATTTATACTGGATGAATGGCAAAAGATCCCCCTTGAGTATGACCTACAGAAGTTGATCCATTCGATGAAGAAACGGCTCCAGCATGTAGTCAATGCTAAGGAGGACATACTAAATATTAAAATTAGTTTAATTCGATGTATAGTCGCCGCAAAATTTTGAATTTATGGCTGTGTAAATATTTTGTGTAAAGAGTTTCTTGACAGTGTTAAAAATGAGTCATGATTGTTTTTGTTAATTTATTAGTTGTCTATTTATAATTTTCCATTTTTTGTTTTTGCGTATTACTTAAGACATATCACTAAATTGTTATCCATTAAAAAAACTTTATAATTTCAAATAAAAAGCCTTTATATTCGTATCTAAAGTTAAAAAATAAAATTTATTTTCAGTGTGTAAAGAGTTTCTTGACATACTGTACATTTATAATAACTTTCTTTTTTCAGCTAACATGTGTTAAATATTTACTTATATAATTTGTATTTTATAGCTCGAGGAGGAACAAACACCAGCCAAAAAGATTTCGCTAGCAAACCCTACCGAGACCCTTGGCAAATAAATAGAAGCAACATCATGATATCTGCGAATGCATGTATCGTTAGCTATATATAAAAAAAAGAAAACTAGACATATATTGACATATATATATGTATATAAACATGCTATATACACACCTGGTCAAAAGTTGCGGCGCGCTGGAACAAAGTCAAATCAAACAGCTATGGGACAGGAATCGTCGTAAATCTTCCTAATAATTGTAAGCTTTAGTAATGAAGTTTCGGAGGATTTCGGTGTGTGTATATAGGTTAATATATGTATATGCATTTTGTGGGTTAGGGTTTTTGGACGGAAGCAACTTTCGGTTTGCAAATGTCTGCCATGCGGGAAATTTTTGGGGGAAAATGTGAAATATTTTTTTTAATGTTATTGCGTAGACAAGCAACTGTAATGTTGAACAAGTCAACATGCAACACACACACACACACATACACACAAGTATATATATACTTGTATATATATATATAAACAAACACACACAAATATACATTTAATTAGCTACAAATAGTTTGTATTAGACTTGTATAGACTCTTTAGTTGAGCGAAATTGAAATGTTGTTGCTACAACTAGTTTGAAACATTGTATTTTTTTTTTTTTTTTTTGCTATTTCTTTTTGTACTAAAGCTTAAATTTATAAATTGATTATTTTAGCTCTTTTTTTTTGTATATATAAAAAATAATTCAATGCTTTTGTTTATGTGAATGTCTTTTTTATGTTTGCATTTTTACAAAACAAACAATTTAGTAACTTTGCAATTTAAGTTTAAAGCAGCTAATTTAATTTTATAAATTATGATATTAAGTAAATATAAAAAAAAGCTGCTGCAACAAAAGAAATATTAATTTTTGAGCAAGACACTTGATAACAAATTTATTATTTGATTATATTTTTTAAAATTGGCAAAACTAATTGTATTTATTTGTGAAATACTAATATTACCTTTTGTTTTAAAGGGTTTTTTTTTAAATTATAATAAAATTTTGTACATTTATACTATAAGTAAAATAAAAACAGCAAGAGATTTTTTATGAACCATAGAAATAAAACTTTATGAAGTTTTATTATTTAAACCAAAACAAAGAATATAAAATGCGATTAGAAAAATTCAAATTTAAATATTAATGAAACAAAAAAGATTGTAAAAATATAGTTTCATGACCTAAGTTTGATGTTAATCAAATGAATTAATTAATATTATATGTTATATGCATGTATGTAATAGTTTATAAGCAAAAGTTCAAGAATATTAATTGTAAAAATTTGCTTCTTTAACAAATTTGTCAACAAATGTCAAATGAATTAAGTAATAATTATTATTCTGATTTTTGTTTATAATAATTGATTTTGTTTTTTTTATATAATTTAAAATTAAAGCAGCTAATAATTTAATAATATTAGCTAATACTAAACGAACTGAGCTGCAAAAGAAATGCATAAATTTCGGGCTGCAACTAATGCGAATATTTCTTGCAAAACACAAAACAAATAATTTTTTATTAGTTTTTATAATTTGGCTAACAAGAATAAATTGTCTTTATGCGTTTTGTTTTAAAGCTTTTTTTTTTGTATATTAACACTATGCTTAATATTAAAAAATGCATTTTATTTTTGCCAGCCATGTGTGTAAACTTTATTTAAGTTTTATTGTTTGACTTGAAAGCATATAAAAAAAATATTGTATGTAAAAGTAACAATCGTTTACTTAAACAAGTTGACTTTAAAATATAAAATGTAATACTTGCTAAAAAAAATTCATAAGCAATACAAAATTTTCAATGTTTCAACTTTAAAAATTGAATGAATAATTCTTAAATGTAGCTTGTATTCTTTTTAATGTTTAAAGTTTTGAAATGTTTGTGCTTGAACCATTTTTTTCAACTGAAACAAAAGGTTTTGTTTAGTTTTAATTTTATTAAATTATCAAAATAATTTGTCTATATTTCGACAATTGGTATAATAATTATTATACATATACGTAACCTGTTCATTGTTCAAATCGTTTTGTGCTTTAGCCAATATTCAAAATTTTATAAACAAATCATTTTACTTTTATATGGTTTTGTTTAATTTTATGCATATATACATTTAGGCTCCAGGATTTCGTATTAGTTTTAATTGCAAACATCTCAACCCATTTAAAGTCTATTGTGCAATAAGCACTAAACTTTAGCACATTATAAAATAAGTTTTTTTTTTTATAAATTCTGTTTTTTAACTAACATAATATAAACTTTTTTTGGTTTGTTTTCATAACGAACGTTATTGCAACAACATTTTGTGTTCACACAACTTAGATATTAGACAAGCAACAAACAACAACAAAAACAAAAAAACTAAAAAAAAAAACAACTACAACAAAGAGGTAAACAATGCGTTACTACCAAACAAAACTACTATAGTATATAGTATGTAATAATATGATAATAACAAAATTATAATTATATAAATTTACAACTTCTGTCACATACAATTTTTTTTTCTTATATTTAAATTTAGCATAATATGTTTTGGGCTTAGGCTTGTATACATAAAAAAACAACACACACACAAAAACAAACACATTTACTTATATATAAAGAAATTTTAAAACAAATGATGTAATTCATACTCCTAAAAATTAAGATGTGTGTTGGCGTTGGCATGTTTAATAAGATTGAAATGTATTCGAATTTGAATTTGTAAACAACAACAACTGCTGTTAGCCATTACAACAACTATTTAACAAATATTTTTATGTTTAAAGTGATTAAATTGAATACATTTTTTTAAAATAGACTTTTGTTACATAGACTTCGTTTTAGTTTAAACAACTTTGTAAAGATTCAACCAAGATGGAATGTAAGAACATACACACACACACACTCACATACAATGTATACAACAAGCGAACCCATACAAATAAATTAAATAAAACTACAACAAAAATTGCGAAGATCCTTATGGGATTATAATTAAGTTTAATAATGTAAATAAGTTTTGTTAGTCTGAAGTTAGTTTTTCAGATATTTTCGGTGTTTAATTGACGTTGTTCCTTTAGCTAAATTACGATTAAGGCGGCCACCAAAAATTCAGAAATTTTTATGTTTTCAAGGCATATTTTAGAGTGGCCATCTCATCGCTAACCCGACTTTAAACTAGAGATCGTAAACAAAAATTAAGATATTAAAATGAAATGAGGACGATGAGCGAGTTAATAAAAGTTTTTGAAGGATGCAATGATTCTTATCCATGGGGTCCGACAAAGTAGGGATGGATTGAAATTAAGTTAAAATTGCTGATTAGTTTTGTAAGACTGAAGTTAGGTAGGTAAAGTGGCTGTCATTTGACGCACCTAGGCCCATTGTGATGCCACCGGGGCTATCCCTCTCCTCACTCTACGCTGTCCTCATTGAACCAACCTGTGGTCTTGATGTAAATAACAATCTTTGTTAGTTTTATTTTTGCAACTTCTGTCATGTCGTCCAGAAAGCTTTGCCCAAGAGTATTTAGCCTTCTTCTACACAGAGCCATGCACCCGCATAGAAGGTGTTCTACAGTCTCTTCTTCTTCAGCGTCTCTACAACTTCTGCAGTAATCGTTATACGGCGCCCCAATCTCCTGGCGTGTCTTCCGATTAGGCAGTGCCCTGTTAGAGCCCCAACTAGGTTTCTTATGTCATTTCTGTTTAGTTTCAACAGTCGGTTTGTGCGGCCCATGTTCCATTCTGGCCACGTCAATCTACTTGTTGCACAGGTTGAGGATTGAGTCCATCGACAATGACGGATTTGATGGTATCTCATCATTAGCAGCTTGCGAAGTTGCTAATGGTATAGGTGTGTTTGCTATCTATGGGATTGGCATTGTTGTACCCAATCTAGCTAATTCATCTGCTTTGCAATTACCTTCTGTGTCTTTATGACCCGGAACCCAGAGCAGATTTATAGTAAAATATTGTGCTAGTTTTATTAATACATCGATACATTCCTTCACTGTCTTCGAGGTGATTTTGGAAGATTTTAACGATTTAAGGGCCGCCTGGTTATCTGAGTAAATATTTTCTCTAAAAATAATAGGCTTTCTTTAATAGCCATTATTTCTGCTTGGAAGACGCTACAGGATCTGGCAGCCGAAAGGAACTACTGGCTCTCATCTCGTCAGAGTGGAAGCCTCCTCCTACCTGCTCGTTAAGCTTGGATCCATCTGTATATATCTTAATTCCTTTACTACTGTCTATTACCCCATTATCCCAATCTTCTCTCGATGGGAAAGTTGTGGTAAAGGATGAGTTTAGATGTAGCTCTGTCGAGTTACAAAGACTGAAGTTACTTTTTGAGATATTTTTAGTGTTTAATTGATGCTGTTCCCCAAAAAAAAACTGCAATTTTAAAGTTTTCAAGTAATATTTTCAAGTGCCCATCTGATCGCTAACTGGACTTTGAAATAGGAACCGCAAATAGCAATTGTAGGATTGACAAAAATTCAGGAATAAAAGTAGTGCTACAATATAGGTTGGGTAGTTTCAAAAACCAGAATTTTAGTTTTGCCCAATTTTGTTGCAAAATTTTCGAATATGTAAATGCCAATCAAACTAACAGATGGCCTACCCTATGTATCGATAAGGACTATCTGAAAAAAGGAAATATTTTATAACCGAATCACCAAGTCTTAAATAATATTTTTGGACATAAGAAATTGCATTTGAAGTAAATATAAATATGTATTATAATATGAATATATATTTTTATTTAAAAATTATGAAATAAGTTTTTAAAATAGATGGAAATATATACATATGGATCGTTATCTGCTGAACTTACCATCCTCTTCTGACAATTCAATTTTTAAGATAAACTAACGTTTTTGAACTTAAAATTTTTGTTTTGGGTTAGGCAAAGGCCTATATGTACTGCGACCAGCTTGATCTATTGTGCACTCCTTTATATTTAGACGTTCATTAAGTCGAGGAAACTAACCAGCTCCTTCACAGGGAGCCTTTGAAGGTCTTCATCTTCTAGTAGGTATGCGCTTAATTTTTGTGTCTTCTGTGGTCTAGCGCCTCACAGTTTGTGATCAGGTGTTCCACTGACTCATCCTCATCATAGCAGAATCTGAATGTGTTAGAATCCGATATATCTATTCTGTGTAGGTGTTTGTTGGTGGCCTTTTTGATGCTCCAGAGAGTGTCTTGAGACTTTTCCTGTTTCGGGTGAGTGTTCGCTCTTTTGGCGCTAAAGCTTAGGAATTTTTTGAAGTAGTTGAGACCGTCTAGGCTATTCTAATATTCTGTGACTTTTTGCCGAGTCCATTTTTTAGTCTCATGTTTTATATTGTTTTTGTTGAAGCCAAAACAGGGAGATGGGCCTATAAATGGATTTTTCTCCCCTTTTTGGCGCAAAGGTCCGCATTTCCATTGCCTTCATGCCCTTCATGGCCGGGCACTCATATCGAGAAGACTTGGTTGTGGTTGGCCAGTTGGTTAAGTGCATTGCTACACTCTATAAGGACTTTGGAAGCAAATGTGTGGGTCTTTAGTGCTTTGAGAACTGATTGACTGTCTGAGAGGATTTTGATCTTAACTCTCTTGAGGCCTCTTTTGGATAGAAGCTCAACTGTTTCCATTATTCACATTATTATTATACAGTTCCGCTTGGAAAATTGTGGTGTCATTGCTTAAGGTTATTGATTTGTGTGTTCACTATTCCTGCTCCTACCCCTTGGAGCGTTTTAGATCCATCTGTATACCATTTTTGTTAGTCGTCATATAACCAGATTGGGTTAGCATTTCATTCCTCTCTTAATGGAAAAATGACTTTGTATCCCTTGGTAAAGTTAAGAACTGCGTCTGTATGGTCATTTGACTGGGTCATAAATATTGCGACCTTTGCAAGGATTTGTAGATGATAATTGAGATTCTCTTCTACTTCAATCCCCATTTGCTGTTAGGCGTCGGTCCTGGCTCTCTCTTCTCATCTCTGCCAGGGCTCATCATCAGGGCCCCTCATCCTTCCCACAACCTGGATGCGATTTTCCCAAGTTTTTCGGGGTCTTCCTCTCGGTGCATTGCCTACCATTCTCATTTCCAGTACCTGTTTGGCTTTTCTTGACTCGTCCATCCGATGTAGATGTCCGAACCATTTTAGCTGCCTCTTCTCGATCTCTTGTATAATCGACTTCTTCTGCCCTACTTCTGAACGTATTCTTTCAATTGAGATTTCCTGGTTTAAATTTTTCTTTTAAGTGGATTGAGAGTGCTCACATTACAGCCGCTTCCTGCATTGCCAGATGTACATAGGCGATGGTAAATTTAATAGTGCTTCCATTCCAGCAGTTGGGGTAGTTCCCATAGCCCCTGTGATGCTTAGGCAGGCTAGCCTCTGTAGTTATCTTTGATTTTCTCCCACCATACCAATGCCCCAAATAGTATGATGGGTGTAGATCCAGAACGTCATTTTGAGGCTCAGACCACAGGACTTACCCAGAAGTTGTTTCATAGTGCAGAGGTTTCGCCCTTTGCGCCAACTACCGGGAAATCAGTCTTATTGCCATCTCATACAAAATCCTGTGTATGGCAACACACTGATCGGACCCTATCAATGCGGCTTCAGACCTGGTAAATCCACCAAAGACCAGGTCTTCACTTTACGCCAAATCCTGGAAAAGACCCACAAAAAACAAATCGATACCGATCATCTCTTCATCGATTACAAAGCTGCATTCGATAGCCCGATAAGGGATCGCCTATACACAACTATGTCCGAGTTAGGTATTCCTGCGAAACTGATTCATCTTTACAGAATGACATTGAGCGGCACCATCAGCTCTGTCAAGTTAGGAACGGACCTCTCCGAGTCTATCAATACTGTTCGAGGTTTCAGACAAGGCGACCGTTTATCATGCGACCTCTTCAATTTCGTGATGGAAGGGGGCTTGGCAGCGCCCGTACCAGCCTGGAGATAAAACGAAGACTCACACTTGCCAATAGGGGTTACTATGGTCTCAGTAAGCAAATGTGTAGCACAGACCTCTCTTGACCAACAAATCTAGCACTCTACAAGACGCCTACCTTGCCCGTGCTCTTATACGTCGCAGAAGGATGGGCTGTGTCGCAGTCGGATGCATCCGCTCTTGGGGTGTTTTGAGCTCTACGATGACATAGATGCTGTCCAGCGCATCACAAACCAAAGACCGCGCTGGCTCGGGCATGTTGGATAACGATGCTCCAGGGAGAAAGCTATTCGAAGGGAGCCGAAGGGCACGACCACGACTCCTATGGAAAGATCAAGGAGAGGAGAACCTATTGGTATTTTTAATTAAAGAAGGCGCTCGCAAAGCAGAGGCGCCTGACGAGAGCTGTTGAGGTTGGCCGTAACTCGGGAACGGGTTGTCATGGCCACACAATGAATGAATGAATGAATAATTTAATCACATTTGTGGTAGCTGATTATAAGTAACTTATTCGATTTTTTAAAATTTCAAAATGGCGGAGTCAAGATGTGCTTTTCAATTTTGTGTTTAAAGTTCGAGTTGGGTATGGAAATATGGGTTTTCGGGGTCGGTAATTACGAATCAGGGGTTAGAATTTAAAATTACAATATGGCGGACGTTTTGGGGAATTGCTCGCTTATTTTTAGAACTTTAGATATAACAGGTTAGGACTATAAGAACTTCTCGTCGCTCTTGATTAATATTTACATAAAATCAAATAAATTCTTAGTATACCTATTCAATTACGCAGCATAGTGTTACTATGTACATGTAATTATCAGTACTCATGTACCTTTGTTATATACATGTCTTACATTATGTACTTACATCAACAGCCATAAATTATTTAAGCGTTGGCATCAAGTTCTTCAAACGTTTGTTCTACTCGAGTATTCGACGGGTCTAGACCTGCGCTTGGATTAATAGAGGCATCAATAAGCAAGTATTAATAAAAGATTATGTAATCTTTGGTCTCAAGCATGGAAATATACATTATATAAAAAACATTTAGCTTCTTTATTATAAATATTTAAAGAGCCAAAAAAAAAGAAAACATTTTCAAAATGATTGAATTCAATATATTAAACTTTTTCGAAGGTACGACTCAAACATTTTAAGTTAATGGACTTCTTAAAAAAATATGCCAACATTTTATGTACTTTTTTTTCCAAAGAATTAGTCAGTTTTCTAAATTTTTTTTTTGTTAGCCTTAAATTTTTGTAAGTTTAAATTTTCCTTTGTTTATTTGTCAAAAATAGACAATTATTTAAATTCCCAAAATTTGTGCAATAAGGAATATATAGGAAAACTAAAAATATTTTGCAATGCCTTTTAAAAGACTAAAGTAAGTAAATGGTTTGTTACTGTTGTTAGATTATTAGAAGCTGCCTTCCGCGTGTACCAAGCTCCTGCAACTTTATAAAATTTATTTTCTAAGCACTTTTTGGAAAAACTAAATAACTTTCATAAATATTTCCAGCGGACGACAAAGGACGCCTTACGCAATGTGCTGTAATACATTTTCACTAACACGCGGCTCTGACTATTCCATAGACATAGATCCCATAGAGTTCAAGGAACCGGTCATCCTAAATGTCTATGATTTATTTAAAGGCAACCATATTATGGCACCATTTGGTATTGGCGTCTTTCATACTGGCGTTGAGGTTTACGGCATTGAGTTTGCCTTTGCTGGACATGATGGCGTTAGCTCTGGCATTTTCGATATGAATCCTCGTAACTTATGCAATGAAATGGGCGAATCATTCAAATATCGCTGTAGCATTGTTATAGGATATACGAATTACAGCTTGGCAGATGTGGTACGACTCACACGTGAAATGGGATGCCAATATCGTGGACGCACGTATCATGTATCCAGCAAGAATTGCAATCATTTCTCGAATGATTTTACAATGAAACTTTGTGGCAAAGAGATTCCACGCTGGATTAATCGCTTGGCCTCTTGGTTTTCCTATGTGCCATGTCTACATCGTTTTGTGCCCGAGGAATTTATGAGGCCTATGTAGTTCCATATGAGGGTTGGCATCGTTCGCCAACGTTTAATTGCTGTTGGGAAGACTGAGATCATTTTGAGTACTTAACAGAAGAAAATAATTTTTATATATCATTTTTTTAAATTACAATCCTAAAAAGGCAAGCAACAATAAAATTTAGGCATGATTTTACTATTAAATATGTGTCTACAATGCAGAACTGTCTGTTGTTTTTTTTGAGCTGGTTTTAATGGCCGGGCCCTAAGCGCATTTACTTGGCATGTTTAATTCTGCTAGCGCTTTAGAGAATTTCGGAAATCCCGCCTAATATTTAGAGTTACCAAAAAGCAGTGACAAGGCGAAGAACTTTTTAAGATATTTGGGTTTTAAGCTATAATCCCAGTTTAGGACAATTTTAAGATTTCAATCTTTTAGGTTAGGTTGGTTACACCGGTTGACGACCACTGGGGGAGTCACACATAGGCCAAATAGTGCTTAGTGAATAGCTTTGAGGTGCCCTGTCGGCTGCCTCTTCCAGTGAGGTAAGCCAGGGTTTTCCTAGATATTTCAGTCTTGATGCGCATAAGGCGTGGCAGCGTCAGATGAGGTGCTCTAGGGTCTCTGTGGCCTCTGTCTCCCTACACTTCCTGCATTAGCCTTGTGGTTCGCAGTCTAAGTCTCCAAGGACTCCAGACCCGCGCCACAATTTGGCGTCGCGTACCGTTGTTGTTGAGGCAGTAGATGTACAACTGTCCTGGCGTGCTCCAACCAGTACAGAGGTGTGACCGTTGGCGACACGCACAGAGGTAATATTGCCTCCGTGCCCGCCGGTTGTAGCAGTCACGCTTTCCACCGTCGTTCGAGCTGACATCCCAGCCCAAGCTGTTTCCTTGAAGGACTCCAGCGCGTGGAGGTTGGTTGCATTTTGTTCTTGGGAACCACCCCATAGCATTTTATGCCTGCTGCCAGGCATCTCTGGCCATGGCTCCTACGTAGCAGCACAAGACTTGGAAATCTGGATACCGCTGCGCTGTTGCGTCAGCTGGATCGTGCACTGGCCCAAGCGTTGACGTAGGACAAGTGCCAGATTCTGGTGCTTGAGCCAGTATACAGTTCATTGCCCAGCCGGCGCCCTCTTGGAGGGTTCAGCCGGAATCTTTTGAAAGATTAAATATAATGTTTGCTTTAATAAAATCCATCTGGCATAAAACTTAAAATTCTGGAGAGGAATACGTGAATCACCTTTACATAACAGACAACCATCCATAGATTCATCTATACATCCATCCATACATCTATGGCTATACATCTATTTGTTACACTTATGACTTAATTAAACTGACAATATGTATTTCTATTGAAATGGTTTTAGTTTTCATATTCATCTGGATGGGTCTTGACGTGGCTTATTTACTACTAAACAAAGGGCTTTATTTATATTACTAGGAAAATTTGGTTTAAACTGGTTTCTACCAGTTACAATAAAATACGTTGTCGCGACTATGGCACCATCTAGAAAGAACTGGTTGTCATATTCATGATTTAAATGTTCATGTCAATAGTTGGGTGTGGTACTTGCCCTTTCCACAGAGCGGGAGCAACGGGCATATTCTCCTCTTGGCTTTACGTTCGATTCCACCTATTGTCCTTGCAGAATAAGTGAACCGCAATTGCCAGAATAATGACAACAATCTGGAGTTATGGCTAGAATACCTGGAAGCTGCATCTGGTAATACCCGCCGAATGGTTCTGAGGCTGCAGCTGCTATTGATTGAAGAGCAAGTTTGTTTGTTCTAAAGAAGGTATAGAGATCGAGGAGCATACGGAAGCTGGTAGGGTCAATACCATAGGGGGAAAACCCCCGGGCTCTGAGCTAGAGGAAGCAATGAAAACATATTATAATTGTGTAATTTTTTTTAGCCTTTCCTTAAATATGATGCCTAAACAGGTCAATAAATCACTTGATCTTTCCAACTCAGAGGAGGTCTCCCTCTTTCGCACCTACCTCCTGTGGGCATCGTTTTGAAGGCTTCTTTCGTTGGAGCATCATTATCCATTCTTGCCACACGCCGTCGCTGCAACTTAATGAGCTGGACTATCAATGTCGCCGTAGATCTTTTACAGCTCGTCGTTCCATCGTAAACGGTACTCACCATCAAAGCAAGAGGGACCAAAGATCTTACGTAAAATTTTTCTATCAAAAACTAGCGGGGACACGCGAGGGCAGACGTCGTTGATGGTCGTATCTTACATGAAAATTTTTGAAGTAATTCTATGAAAGTTTTTGAAGTATTTTCTTAATTTTGTTTTTAAGTTAATCTTTGTTGCTTAATTAGACTATTTGTATTTAAATTGTTAGTTTAGGAGCGGTCCCCCAACGCGACGTATTTTTTTAGAATTATTTATAGATTCTTAGGTACTTTAACATTAAGTTTCTTTTATTATTTTTTACTTTTTAAATGAAAATTACTTAAGTTCTTGTGTCGGGGGTTTTTTAAATTTTTAATTTAATTTTTTATTTCATACTTTTTATAGGTAGGTTATTTTAAGTTAGACTTTAGTATATTATAATATACTTACTATAATTTAGATTCTTGTTAAGGTATAGATTACATTTAAGGTCAAGCTCGTTTGCTTTGTTTTTACGCATTCTTCCCACTTTCACTCCCCACAACTTTTAAACGGCTCAACCGATTTTCATCAAACAAGTCTAACAACACTCGTACATAAGTCACCTTTAATACAAACAAAATTAAATTGAAATCACTGCAGGCGTTCGGGAGTTACGATGCCATAGACAGACAGACAGACACGTCAAACTTATAACACCACTCTTTTTGCGTCGGGGGTTAAAAATAATATTTAAATGTCAATTTTTATAATAACAATTTAAAAATAAGAATTATTTTGCCATTGTTGAAAATAAGAGGTATTTTGGAATTTTTAAATAAAAATTATAAAATAATATTTAGGTGTCAATTTTTATTATAAAAATTTAAAAATAAGAATTATTTTGCAATTTTTAAACAAAGATTACAATATTATATATAGATGTCAATTTTTATTATAAAAATTTAAAAAAACAGTTATTGTGCCATTTTTAAGTTGCTAAATAATATTCAGTTGCCAATTTTTATAATAAATATTTATAAATAAGAACTATTTGCAATTTTTGCGAATTGTTCTTAATTTTTATTAAAAAAAAAGAATTATGAAAGAATATTTAAAAGCCAATTTTTTTTATTTAAAACTGGCACGATAACTCTTGTTTTCTAATTTTTATAATAAAAAGTTGAAATAAAAATGATTGATCAATTTTTATTGTACATATGAGAATAAAAGAAAATAAAATCAATAAATTTAATTCATATATCTGGGATCCTTTATACCTAACCTTCAAGGAGATTTTTGGCATCGATTGAAAGGTGTTGAGCTGCGCATCATAAAAAACAAACCAAAAATACACCTTGTAGTTCAAAAGATATTTAAATTAAATTTTTAATAAAAATTAAATAATTAATTAATTTAAAATAAAAATTTATAAGTTATTAATTTAAAATAAAAATTTATAAGTAATTTTTTCAATTCAATTCAATTTTATTCACTAATTCTTAGACATTACGACTACATGTGACGTTTAATTTTATAAAAATACAGAGTTCAAGCTTAATTAAAAACCTTTTCTACGGTGTTATTAATTTATATTGAAAATATTTATAGAATTGCATTGGAGTCATAAGAGGTGGGGAAAAAATTACTAAAACCACTCATAAGCAACTTTTGTTTTAAATTTTTATAATAAAAATTGCAGAATATTTCTTATTCCAAATTTGTACAATGAAAATTGGTCAGTAATTTGTATTATATTTTAATTTTTTGTTATAAAAATTGCAAAACAAGCTTTAAATAAAAATAATATTTAAATATATTTCATAATTTTTATTTTTTAGGTCAAAAAATAAGAGTTAAGCTGAAGTTTTTAATAAAAATTAAGAATAATTCGCTTTGATTTTTTATAAAAATTGGCATTTAATAATAATAATTTAATTTTAAGTTAATAATTTCATAATTTTTATTTTTTAAGTAAAAATATAAGAATTATTGTGCAATTTTGATGAAAAAAATTCAAAAATAATAATTATTTCATGATTTTTATTTTAAAAATTGTAAGAGTTACGAACCCTTATTTTTAAATAAAAGCTGACATTTTAATACATATTATTATAATTTTTATTTTTAAAGTAAAAAATGAAGAGTTATGCAGTTCAGTTATGACGATTTTTATTCAAAGAGTTACAGTCCCTGCTCTTGCTAGCGTAAACTTGAATACTTACTTTGAATCAAATAAGAGAAGCTTTTAAGCTTTAAGAGAAATTGAATTAACATTTTAGCTTGCTATACACAGACACTCAAGGCAAACCTCTCTCTCTCTCTCTCTCTTAGTTTGGGGTCCAAATGCAGCTCAGTTAATGTAATGGCTCCAAATATTGCAAATGGCGTTGCTGCTAGTACAAATGTGTGAGTGTAACTCAGCTCATGCTCAGTCAACTTCTGCTTAACTCTGCTCTTTAAAGTTTTTGCCATATGCAGTTGAGTCTTCCATTAAACTCACTCGTCGAATAATTCCTAGAAATCCTATGATGATGACTTGAGTCTGTAATACAAGTCGTGTCTGTCAAACGCCCTACCCTTCACTGTATTGCCATGCCCCTTTGGCCAGTAAACTCAGCTCAGGCGATGGAAAATTTTCAGAGACCCGATCCTATAACGCCACTTGTGTTTTTTAGACTCGGCGCCACTTAGCTGGCGCCCCGGTGAATAACTCAAGTCATACGATGGAAATATTTCAGAGATCCTATGACCGAAAAGTCAGCTGATTCGTTGCAAGATCCTATAACAAATTGGTTGTGTAGCTTGTCTAGCAAGTGGCGCCATGTTTTTTTAGCCATGTCAATATTTCGTAGCAGAGGCAGAGCGTCTTGACGGCGGCGCCCCAAAGCCGATTTGCGCCAAGCTCTGCACTTTTGTGGCGCCGCAAGGGGCGCCCCCAATGCCAAAACATGGGATATTCTTTAAGTAAACATTTCAAACCAAGATTGCGGCTTTATCAAAGATTTCAAACTGTTTGTTTGTTTGTTTTCATTTGCTTTTTATTTTGTCTTGATTTTTTGTCTTTTTTTTTTATTTTTTAGTTTTTACAACACACACACATGGTTTTTGAGTTTTTTTTTTTTAAGTTTTTGTTGCTAGCTGCATTTAAAATAATATTTATATATATATAGTAGTTATTATGAATTTTTTTTTTAATCATTGAAATTAATTTTGTTCTGTTTTGTTTGTGCTTGCAAATTCAATTCGTTTTATTGGCATAATTTTTTTAACTTTTTTTTTTTGTTTTTTATTTTTAAATATATATATATTTATATAGAGTTTATGTAAGTTTGTTTTTTGTTTTTTTTTTTGTTATTTTTATAGTTAAAGTTAATTATATTAATTTAATATTAAATTTAACTTGTTTACGCATTGCTTAGCTAAAAAAAAATATTTTCTTACATTTAGTTTACAGATAAGTTTAAATACAATACATAGTTTTTAAAAGTTAGTTAGCCAGGTTAGTTTTTGTTATTCTGGGCATGGTGTGGTATATGTTTATTTTTTTTTTTGGTAAGTACTATGGCTAGCAATTGGTAGAAACAACTTAAAAATTGTAGGCCAAGTTACAAGCAAACTGAAATGTAGCTATTTGAATGTGTTTTGGTATTTGGTATTTTTTTTTAGCTCTTAGTTATTTTTTGTTTGGTAAGTCGCTTGTTTTAACAACCTGTTTATTATAATATATGTTACAATACAATACAGTAGGCTATAAGTAATAATAATGCCACGCTAAAACCTCAATTTAGAATTTACTTAAATACTATGACTAGCTTTTTTATTAAATACTAAATAAGCAAATTGCATTGCTTTGCTTGATTGTTAAAAAAAAATACTAATACTAATATTAAAAAAAAAAAAAAAATTAGTTGTGAAAAAGCACACACCAAAATAAGGGTATTCATGGGGTCTTGCAGCTGTTGTATAGAGCAAAAGTTTTTTTTTTTTGGTATTGCTTATAGTTGAAGACAATTTGTATAACTCTATGTTAAATATTGTTAACTATTTTTGGGGGCAGATTTGGCCTATCTAACAAAAGAACACACACATTTTTAATTATAAAAACACTTAAATTTTGTTTTGGTAATATTATTATATTAGCTGTTAGTGCATTAATTTTCTATATAATTATTTTATACATATCTTGAGATTTGGAACACATTTCTTAACTTTTGTTTGCATAATTTGCGCCATACAACAGCTGCTAGAGCTAATGAATACCCTCAATATCAACAAGTCTTATGCAGTAGGCCTAAACACACACACACACACAACCAAGCGCGCTTATACACACACACTTACATACACACACACATACAATACATGCAAGAAATTTTACAAATTGGAAATCTCTTTGATTTCCAACAATTTTAACTTTTCCATACACACAAACACACACACATGCACATACACATATCCAAGTAATTACACATACATAATTAATAGATTGTATGTGCATGTTATACATATACATATATATATTTGAGCGCATTTAAAATGTATATTCGCATACCCAGGCAAATACTTATGCAGAGCACTGTTCACCCCAATTGTCTTACAACGGACTCTTAACATTTTTACCCCAATTATCTCTCAACTGTTTACATATGTATTACATGAGTACATAATACTTGCTCTCTCTCTATGTCTATAGTGTTCACTTTTTTTTTATTTAGTAACTACCCATATATATTATGTATTAATAGTTAATTATATGCTTCATACTTAGTATATATATATATATAGGGTGCAGCGCTTTTGAAATGGCGTTGCGCAATTTGACGCACTTGCTTTTAAAACTTCGAATATCAAAAAAGTTGATAATTTGATATTGGATTTTTTAAAAGAAGTCGTCAAAGGTTTTTGATTATGTTTGATATTGCAGCATTGGCGCCGATAAGTTCGGATGATGGGAGCTATTCATGCGCAATGCGGATAAGCTTTTGTTATACCATTCGTCCTCCGGTGACATGCCTGTAAGTACAAAGGATTAAAAGGAATAGATTAGTAATTAGTCGTAGCTGATTGAGAAGAAATTTAAAAACTTAAGACCAGCCTATAAATATCGTAAATATCGTATTTTAGATCTCACATCATTTATTGGGTTTTTATACTAATTCATCGATCGTTTTAAGGGGTTACGCCACCTTTGAACTTTTGGAAAATCGTTTTTTTTTTTTATACCCTGTACCGTATGTTACAAAGGCTATATTAAGTTTGTGCAAGCCGAAAATGTATGTTACATCTAGAAGGAGTCGTCAGAGACACCCCAAAGATTAGAGTTGAGTAAATCTAATTCATTTCACTGAACAAGTTCATTCGTTCTTTTTTTTCAGTGAACAAATTCGATCTTTTCGTTTAGTTGTTCTGCATGTAATTTAATTGTCGAAGTATTACCTTACTTAACTTTTTAAGGTAGTCCCCTTATTTAAGGTAGGCCACCAGATCGAGACTCCATATAGAGTATGGGTCTAACAATGGCAGTGGAAAAAATGAGCTATTTACGAGGGTGGATTGATAAGTTTCCGGCCTGACCAAGGAAACAACGTTTTTAAGAATTTTTTTTTTCTCAACATAATCTCCTCCAAGGCTGATACATTTCTCATAGCGGTGTTCTAGTCTAGTAATGCCATCTCTATAGACTGATTCGTCAAGCTCCTCAAAATACCCATTTACAGCTTCGATTACTTCTTCATTGTCCGCAAATCTCTTACCGCCAAGCCATTTTTTGAGGTTAGGAAACTGATAATAGTCACTCGGGGCTAGGTCTGGAGAGTAGGGAGGGTGCGGCATCAATTCAAACTTCAGATCGTTGATTTTAGCCATCGCAACGATTGACTTGTGCGCTGGTGCGTTATCGTGATGAAACAAGATTCTTTTCTTCGCCAGATGAGGTCGTTTAATTTTCACCTCGTGGCTCAAACGTTGCAATAAGTCTGCGTAGTATTGACCAGTGATAGTTTTACCCTTTTCAAGGTAATCAATGTATATAATACCTCTTGCATCCCAAAAAACAGTAGCCATAACCTTGTTCGCTTAAAAAATTGTTTTTGCCTTCTTTGGAGTTGGTTCCCCTGGTCCAATCCACTGTTTAGACTGTTCTTTCGTTTCAGGAGTGTAGTGGTGGACCCAAGTTTTTTTTTTTCCATTTTCAAGAAAAACACAGAGGCGTCTTGTTCAGTGTGCTCTCAAATCTAAACTAACATGGCGATCGGGCTGAAACTATAGCTACAAGCTATCTAAGGATGGTAGTATAGAACGCCACCTCAAGGTAGGCCTAGTGCCGCCATCTCTTGATCAGGCCGGAAACTTATCAATCCACCCTCGTATTATATACAACATTTATTTTGCCTTCGTGCTCGTCGTCAACATTTATTTTTAATATTTTGGTTTTTGATAAGCTTTGTTCCAAAAAAATGAGCTAATTATTATATACAGAATTTTTTTTGTCGTCCACATACCCATCGTCAACATTTATTTGTGTTGGTGCGCTAAAATTCTTGGTTTCTGTTTAGTGTCTTGATATGGACAAGTATGGAGTGTACGGAATAGCTCATGTCTATGGCTATGCATATTCAAGCGTCCACCTACGTGCCTCTGCATCATGCTTAGCCCGATCATTCTTGTACTCCCTAGCCACATTGGGATCCAATGGGTCATCTGGATTTGGATTTGCTAATAGCACTTGCAGAGCTATCAATATACTCGACATGGTAACAGACGGTGTCCACATTTCGTCCAATATGTTTAAGCACACAGATCCATCTCGGTGTATATTACAATGATAAATACGTGTATCGAATATTACTGTGGGTGGCTTAAAGGGATATTGTCCTGTGAAGTACAGATGCATGCGAAAAACGCCATCTGCATATGGCGTATCGGGTGGTCCAATAATTGAGCCTTTCCAGCAGAACATGTTGTCATCGGGCTCAAGTGAACAACCAACCAACGGTGTACGTCTAATTTGAAGCAACTCGGCTTGAAGCCTTCTGAATGCAGCGCGAGAACGATTTTCTGAAAGCGGCGTAGTCGTAGTACGGCCAATTGGTATGGTCGTGGAAGCGCTAGCTGCTTGTGGAATGACTGCCGGAATAGCCACAGCGGCTGCAGCCAAATTTTCTGCACTAATATTTCCACGTTCAGAAGAAGAGTTTGCTCTTGTTTCGAAAAGTTCGGATAGCATTTGGCGGAGACGCTGACGGCGTCTGAGAGCTGCTACTACTACTGCAGAATTTATTGATTCTACATCTTCTTGTACTACGGAATCTCTCTCCTGCATTCGGCGAAGACGTTGACTGGGACTGAGAGCTGCTACTGGAACTGCAGAATTTACAGGAGCAATATTGGCACGTTCAACGGAAGAGAGTTCTGCTTCTGGTACGGACATTCTCTCTTGCATTCGGCGAAGACGTTGACTGCGACTGAGAGCTGCTACTGGAACTGCAGAATTTACAGGAGCAATATTGGCACGTTCAACGGAAGAGAGTTCTGCTTCTGGTACGGACATTCTCTCTTGCATTCGGCGAAGACGTTGACTGCGACTGAGAGCTGCTACTGGAACTGCAGAATTTACAGGAGCAATATTGGCACGTTCAACGGAAGAGAGTTCTGCTTCTGGTACGGACATTCCCTCTTGCATTCGGCGAATACGTTGACTGCGTCTAAGATCTGCTATTGCTTCTGCCGAATTTACAGGAGCAATATTGGCACGTTCGACGGAAGAAACAGCTTCTGGTACTACAGAATTTCTCTCCTGCATTTGGCGGATACGCTGGCTGCGTCGAACAGGCGGCATTTTGTGTCTATCGTTTGATGCGCTCAATTATATTTTTGAAAAATTACTTAAGTTACAAAATTGGAAGTTTTAATACAAATTTACTATTTCGTGCTTTCTCAGTTGTTATTTTATAATGAAATGTCAATTTGACAGATTACAAAGATTGCTATGTTTCCGTATGTATGCTTAAATACTTTTTGACGCTTTAGAACACAGTGACTTAGTAAATACAATTTTAATTTTTTAGATTCCATACAGCAACAGGTTGTTTTTGGCTAAATAGTCCAGAGAATGCTTACTGAATGGGTCCTTATGTAGACGGATCAAAACATTAAAAATCTTATAGCAAAACTAAATTTTGTTACTTACTCCTGGTCAAAGAATGTGTCCTACACCCAAAGTTCTCTTTGTAAAAACGATTCGAATTAAAAGTAATAATAAAAAGTAATTATCTTTTTTTTTTGCTTTATTTCAATTTTTTTAGAGAATGCCTTTGAATTTTTAAGTTTATAACAGATATACGTATCAGTAAGTAGGATTTAAAAAAATATTTCCATTCATTGAATGCGCTTTATACTAAATTGATAGAGCCAATCTTCATGTATAAGGCTAAAGAAAATTATCCCTCTATTATATAAAAAAAAATTTTTTCTTATCTTTTTTAAAGTTTTTGTGTGTATAGCGGAAGATAGTTGTTTCTCATGATTTTTTTGCTCATGTTTTTATAAACTAAGGAATTTAGCGAAAAAAATTGTATACAAAAGAGAATAAAAAATATTTTTTTCAATGGAGCCGAATTTAATTTCATTTGGGCCCCCGCTTGCGGCGATGGAGAGTTGGGGGTTGGTGAGCGAAGCGAGCAGGAGGCGCAGCTCACTAGTGATACAAATTATTAAAAAAAAAAATACCAAAACAGAAGCAAAATAACTAAAGGTGGCTAAAAATAGAAGAAACTGAGTTTTAGTACTGCCTAAAATACGACCTTCTGGGCATACCATCCGATACAAATAAAATTTCGAATTCAACTTTGAAAAGATTTTTGTTTTTGCCTTGGAAATTTTGGTGTACAACTTAAGGAATTTGAGATAAATGGGTTCAAGCATATGTCAAAATAACGGAAAACCCTACACGGGAAAGAGGTCGTCATTTTGGTTTTAGACTTTTCGGATGGTCCTTAATATAAAAAGCAAGAGAAATTCCAGCATGCAATTTTTCCCTAATCAAAATCTATTTTTACTGTACTAAAATGCAAAATATTTTTTCAAATATACGTTCTTTTTAAAAAGCCCCAAGCACGGGGAATTATATTGATGAAGTCCTGGAGAACATCGAAAATATAGTTTTTATACCCTGTACCGAAAATGTATGTAAGATATAGAAGGAGTCGTCGGAGTCATCCCAAAGTTGCCTAAAATATGATCAGGGTGAATAGATCTCAGAGATGGTAAGATTTGGAGTAACCAGATTTTCACATGAGATCTCATATTATTCCATAGCAGACAAGTTTATTTTATTTTTTTGATATCGGGGTTAAATTATATAGCTCCCATAGGAGTGTTTCATACGACCTCGAAAAAAATAAAAGCTTTAGATAAATAATTCGTTTGTTTTTGAAGATATCGTAACCAAATTTGGCATAAGAAAGTTTTTTATAAGCAAGCACTGTACCATATTTAAGTAGAATCGGTTGACTATATCATATAGCTCCCATAGGACCAATCGGCCAAGATAACATTTTTTATACAAAAATCGCTATATTTCATTTTTTCACAAAGATATCGTACCCACAATTGGCATTCAAAAGTTTTTTTTAGTACTTAAGCAATGTACCAAATTTTAATAAATTCGGTTGACTATACACTATAGCTCTCATAGGGTCAATCTTCCAAAAAATCGATTTTTGAACAAAATTTGTTGTGTTTCCTTTTGTTGTGAAGATATTGAAATTCAATTTGGCATTTGTAGGCTTTTATAGGTCTTAAGCATTGTACCAAATTTTATGAAAATCGGTTGACTATATCATATAGCTCCCATGCGACGCATCGGTCCAAAAAAACGTTTTCTATACAAAATTCGTGGTGTTTCGTTTGTAAAGATATTTGAACTAAATTCGGCATTCAGATCTTTTTTAAGGTATTATAGCACTGTGTCAAATTTGATCGAAATCGGTTGACTATATCATATAGCTCCCATAGGAACGATCGGTCAAAAACTAATTTTTTGCTTAAAAATTCTTCTGTTTTTGGTTTTTTATGAAGGAGCGAGATGTTTTTAGTTACACTTTCTTCTAGTGGTATATGGTATCCTTAAGTCGTCCGCGCCCGACTTTATGTACGCCATTTTTTTTTCCTCGAAATCTTAAGAATACACGAAGTATATTAATTTAGAACAATTCGATCGGCAAAATGATTTTTTTGACACTTGAAGCCATGCGCTTCCAAGCGATTGGAGTTGTTCTCGAAAATTTTTTTAAACGGCTCGTAGTGCTACTCTAACAATTCTTGACCGATTTGAATGTTTTTTAAGCCAAAATTTTTGTAAATCTATCAGCTTGTGCGTGACGTAGGATTTTCACATTAGAAGGATTACTTTTTATTATAACAATTAGAACAATCAGAAACATCCTTCGCAGTTTTCAGAGAAAACTGCCCACTACATTGCCTACTAGTTGTATTTGACCTGTTGGAGAGGCTTCGTTCAAATGACTATACTGACGTTATTTTTCCATTAAAAAAATCGATAAATTTTTAATAAACAAACTAATGTATACTTATTGCAGCTATTGTTATGAATTTGCTCAACATTCTTTGGTTTTCATTTAAAAAAATCCCTAATTTATGCATTGATTTTTGGTCGTGAAGGTAGCCTAACCTCTAAAGCTACATATTTTTACACTGAGGCCAAAATATATTTTAATTCCATATTTTTTTTAAAAACTTTATTTACGATACCAAAAATTAAGAAATCATCGCACAAACTGTTACATCGATAAACGATAACATATTGTAAGCGATAAATAATGCTTTGCACAGTCGTTGATTTTGGTATAAAAGGAGCTCCGCAATGCCAAAATTTTCATTTCGTTTTTGATATTCAATGTATAAGTACGTTTTCTTCTTTTAAAGTATTATTATTGCATATAATAGATTTTTTTTTTAGTCATATTTTTTAGTTGCAAGTTGGATTGACATTTGACAAATTCGCTTGTATTATCAATGTAAAATGATTGGTTTATTATTTTAGTACGTGTTGTGGGTGTTCTCATGAACGCGTGGATGAATTTAAAATCTGACTTTTGCGTGTATTAGAGGTTGTCAATACAAAGGTTTTAAGCCATACGGCTTTTTAGAGAGTTCTTAAAATAAACTAATCCAAAAATCATATAATTGTTAAGATAAGCTAATTAGAGAATATTGCGATATTTATACACTTTAAGAGTATTCAAAAAGTTTGGACAGGACAACGTCTGCCGGGCTCACTAGTTATGTATAAAAAAAATGAAATGGTGATCATATGTGCTTCCTTTTTCATGAACCATCCACTATTTAAGCCAAATTATTATTACTTTATTGCTTATGATGTGTAAAAGGTTCTTAGCATATATAATTATATAATTTTCCCTACCTCACTATTTAGTCAGTCGCACCTGGGCCAATTGGTTTTTTTTTTTTGCTAGCGATGGCAGTGCCTCTGCGGGCAATCGAACCACCGACTACAAAGCGAGTATGCTAATAATTCGTTAACCAAAATGTTCAGTGTGGTACCGATTATGTTCGTATGCGTAAATAAATCGAGTTGAAACTTATACTATGTAATAGTCCCACCTCATACGGTGTGCAGAATGCAAGTGTCAACTCGATACTTTGAAATCGTGCAGGTGAAAACTCGTACGAAACATTAAAATGTATCATTAAAAAGGATTTAGCCACGAAGTACATGGTCTATACAATAGCATCAAAATAGTCGCCCAAATCAAACAGCAGAGATTAAGATGGATAGGGCATGTCCATCGAATGCAGGAGAACTGTCCCACGAGCAATCCAGTTGACGCTCGACGTCGTGGTAGACCAAAGCAGCGTTAGTTTGACGCTGTACAGAGGGATATAGATGCGCTGGTCATCCGCGACTGGAAAAATAAAGCGGAGAGCAGGGAAGAATGGAGGCGAGCAATACAGGCCTAAACCCACATCGCGTTCGTCGCGCCATAGAAGAAGAATATTAAAAGGGGGAAGACCAACGGCAGCTATATTAAACCCTTGAACAACAATTCACTTGATATTATTTCAATTTTGTTCACATTTGTTTCAATATTTGAAGGTACTATTTTTTTTTTTCCGAAAAGGGTACCTCACAGAGAGGTGGGGCACTGCGACCAAAAGGTCTTTTGCACCATACCCTAAGGTTAAAACAAAAGGCTTTCCGCTTTCCTCATGAATAACAGTAGGTCTTTTGTTGGTGTTGATCTGAGTTGGAAGGGACTAATCCGTTCCTTTCCCATGTGACAGGCTCTGTCCCATGCCAACGCTGGGCAGTCACAGAGAATATACCTGGTGGTTTCATCGTCTTCTAGACAGAGCCTGCACTCTGAAGAGTCCGATAGGCCAATTTTCTGTAGATGATATCTAACAGTGTGGTGGCCAGATAGGTAAGCTACCAGGAGCTTTAGGTCCGCTCTGCCAAGACCTTTTGTCTTGATTGCATCCAGAGGTTTGACAAGCACTTTTATCTCCTATGTTCTCCTGCGGCCCATTTGTTCATCATGGTTTTGATCGTGGGGGATCTGGGTGGAGCCACCCTGTCGTGCTAGATCGTCAGCGATAGCGTTACCATCCACTCCCGAGTGTCCAGGCACCCAACATAGCACGATTTTGTTCCGGGCAATTATCTACTGTTTAAATTAAGGCATTAGGTTAGGTTGTATAGGCAGCTGAGATAGTGAGTGAAATCACCCAGACACCATGAGGTCCATTGTGTTGCCTTAAAAGAAGGGAGGCATAATGAAGGAGGATCAAAAACTGTTTATCCCTAATCGCGTGAGTCTCTCATGTTACAGAACCCTTTTGGGGATTCGACGAGAGCAGCCGGATCGACTATATGTACAAAGGCTAGACTACCCAGATCCTCAAAGAATGGTTACCCAGAAACTGGGTGCGTCTTCTAAGAAGCGCCGGGCAGTCGCATAGCAGGCTTTTGAAGCTTTCTGTCTCTTCCTCATCTCTGCAGCTGCGGCAGAAATCGTGATGGGGAACGTGCAACCTCTCAGCCATTTTGCCTAAGGTGCGTGCCCCGTTACAACGACTACCACCATCCTAGTCCTGTTTTATGGAAGCGCTGAAGTTCGGATGTTCGCTATGAACCATTTCTCAACCGGAGTGCTCGGGAGATGTGACAACCGGACACCATGTCCCATTCTCTTTCCGCCAGAGCTCTAGCCGTCTCCCATATGGGATTTGTGCAGTGCGAGTTAAGGGCAAGCATTACAGTAGTCGACAAATTTAACACTTTTTTTTCCCCAGATTAAAGACTTACATTTTATGTTAGGGCAATATTTCCGCATTAAAAAAGGACATTTTTCACTAGAATAGCCATTAAAAAAGAGTTATGGGAGGATAATACAAAAAAACGAATTTTGAATGCTGAAACATTGCGCTAACATAAAATAGAAGTCTCATCTCTGGATGTTTTTTCATCATCGACTAGTGTTACAGTAGCGAAAAGAGTGAGATTATTTACGTATCGAAGGAGCCAGTCAACGAAGTTGAGAATCAAAGCAGAGTATTGTAAAGTCGGGCATGACCGATCGACATGGCAATGGGTTGAACAAAGAATTTGAAATTAAGAATCTTACATGGTATATATGGATATAATAATCTGATTGAACTGAATTAAATAAAGATGATTGCGAGTTGGCATGCGAAGCACCTAGGGGCGAAGATCCCTATTTATTTTTAATTATTTTCTTATGCAAATAAAAAATTCATAAAATTGAGATACTTTTGTGTTTCCAAAAATTAAGCTGACTATAGAATTTTCCATTAATAAAACTAGGGGGCTCCCGCAACGTTTTTTTTTACTTATTTTGAAGGCTATATCCCATATCGTAGTCAAGATAGGATATCCCTCGCACTTTGCTGAAAACTTGAGAATGGTACTGCTAGCCCATCTGTAGGCTTTAACTTAAAATTTTTTTCCGGCGGATGGTTAAGATATTGATACGAATCAACAAACTTCTCCTGTGTATGGTCGGTACCTCCAATGCTCTCGAGGACTGACAAAAAAGCTACATAGATTGTTGATAATAAACATTTTGGCTTAAAATAAATATGCTCACGCCTCCTACGCCCTATTACCTACTTTGCACAAAATTATAATATCCTTGAGCTTACACCAGTGTACAGGACATGCGAAAAAACACACACATTCAAATTGATTAAATAAACAGTTATTTAGATTTGGTATTTCCGTGCAGCGGAAATTTTCATATACAGCTAAGTCAAGATTTCCCCTACCCATTCAAATGCTAACAAGTTTCCTACAACTTATTTATTTATTTACGTATTATATACGTATGTACATAAATGTGTATATATGTATGCTATATATAGCTGGTATTAAGAAAGATTTCTTACTATTTCATGCCACTTAAAGACACTTTGTTCAACCGGAAATTCATGAATTTCACTTAGTGAACTGCCCTCTGACGACCCCTGCCCCATCATGGACTTAGTGAATTTTTCATAATATCCGGTTAGGCGCGTCTGTACAGTCACTACTGATTATTATGCATATCCTTGCCTTTTTTTTTGATTCTTTGCAATTGGAATAACAGTTAAAGTAATTACGTTTGCACATCTTCAGATTTGTGCAACTTTAGCAAATTTTGGATATCATATGAGTTTGTGATTTGTTTATCGTGATAAGTTTAGCCCCTCACAAAACAAAATATAAACAATTCCAAAACAGGAAGTAGGGGTAGCTTTGTTTAGATTAATTTCGATTATTTGATGAGTAATGCATCGCAATAATTAATCTAGAGGGTATACTTTAAAGATAATAAGAAGTAAATAAAGTCTCAAGAATAAACAGCCATATAGACTAATCTTAAATAAAATTGCAACGATGCGCATTATAATCAGAACTGATGTCAGGCGCGCACAGAGGCTGAAGGGGCCCGGGGCAGAATAATGTGGGGCCCTTCCTTTCAAATTCGCATATAAATGGATTATAAATTCAATAGGAATAAAACGAACATATCAATTTATTATCTATATAAAAATGAAATGCTGTACGTTTATGATCGCATAACTCTGAAACGGCTGGACGAATTTGCCTAATTTTTGTATAATAATAATTTTTATATTTTGTTTATTATAGTGTGTAGAAGGTTTATAGCAAAAAAGTTTTGAGTAATTTCTAAGGGGGGACTCCCTAACATTTTTTTTTAAATTTTTTGACAATTTTTTTTTTTTTGTGGCATTGTTTACATTGTCAGATTAACTAATGTTAATGTTTTACGTGTTACGGGTGTCCGTAACGCGTTGAAGAATTTCAAATATGATTTTTGCGTGTGTTAGAGGTTGTCAATACGGAAGTTTTAAGCCTATTGCCATGTGTATTGGTTCGTGAGATATACGCATTTTTGTGAATATCGTGAATATAGCATAGTAGAAAATTGTTCAACACCGGGTATTGGACATTTAGTGCAGACAGAAGCGTAGTCGCAAACGTTTCTGTCACTGTACAGTTATCGTGACATAAATTTTACATTTCAGAAGATTGAATAAACAATATACCAACTGATAAATATTACAACAATTTAATCCAGGCTTTTCCTTACGTATCGTGTACTGAACTCTTCAATAATCTTCTCAAAACTGATAGAACTCGCCTTTTCGTGCTCAATGCTGATAATCATTAGGTGATTTAACCTGTCCTCGCCTATGCTGGATCTCAATACTATTCGTCCGGAAGCAACAGATGGTGGCAAAATAAGTAAAAGTCTCAATGCCATACATACTTATGGCAAAACATTCTCATACCCACACGCAGATATGAGGTTCAATGGCTCCAAGGCAGAATTGGTATCCCATTTCATTACTTTGCGAATCCTATGCAACAAATCGCTTTCGTCTCACAGATCACTCTTAACAAAATCATTCGGATATGCGTTTTTCATATTCATGTGCAGCGTATTCGAGATACACTGTGGCTTAATGATAGATGTGAAGAGCTTCGACAATTGTGATATCCTAGAATGCAGTTCGCTGAGCTCATTCAACAAGAGATGCACTGGTGGGAAGAAGACTTGAACTTTAAAGCGTTCCTCAGGGCTCTCAAATACATTGCGTCTTAAAGGCATTGCAAAAATTTGTACCAAATGGTTGTCAAAAGGATGAAGTCAAAATACTGAAGCCATTTGAGCAAAGTAGCAACGTCTACCTGAATTTCTGGTAACAAACCCATTTCAAGAACTTTTTTTAGAGAAGCGACAATATCTTGATAGTTCTATCTAGTGAATCTAAACTAAATTTTTAGGAATTTTTCTGCGTTTCCAAATTTTTTTTCCCCGTTTTTTAATTTTTTTTTTCCATCAGTTGAGCGGGGCCCCTTGAACGCGGGGTCCGGGGCAAATGAACCCGCTTGGGGGGCAAGCGTGGGTTACTGACTGATGTACTTATTAAAAATTTCGTCAATTTATAATCGTTTAAGGAGGATAAAAAATTAAAGCTGCAAAAAATTTGTTTGTGAAATTCCAATATACAAAATGTTGATATGTAGAAAAATTAGATTTGTAAGAATTAAAAAATGCAGACATCTTGAAAAAATGTGTTTTTTGTTACATAAATATTTAAAAGTTTGGCTTGGTATTGAAAAAGTGTTAGGAATTCTAATAACTAGCCAACATTAATTTGTTTCTTTAATGCTATTATATTTTATATATAATATTTTCATTATAACTTAATATTACAGTAGAAAAAGTAATTAATTTAGATTGAACTCTGTATTTTAAGAAAATTAAGCGTCACATGTATTCGTAATGGCTAAAAGTTGGTGAATAAAATTATGTTTTTTTTTTTGATAAATTTTCAGGTTATTTTTTGTTTAATTTAAATCTAATAGAATGTGTTTAAGAGAAGCTTCTTTAAAGAGTTAATTTGCTTTCGCTCATTCAAGCCATAACTTCTTGGCATTAAAGAGAAAATTTTCGCTTTAAGCTCTTAAGCAGAAAATCTCTTCTTCAAAGAGATTCGTGTTCATACACGTCTTGAGTATCCCACTACATATGCATTAGAGTTACTCTTTTTAAGTTGAGTGTATTTTATATATAAATTATTTTTTATGTATATATACTCTTTTTATTTTTTAAAATAGTAAATAAGTTATTTAAGTGCTTTTTTTTCCCCAAAAATAATATAAAAATATTGTTTATCATAATATGCTGAATCAGAGTTTAGATATAACATCTTTACAACTGAGAAATCTTGAGAAACAATTTTTATATATAAAGGAGTTTGACTCGAATACTGCATGTTAAGGAAAACAATACCAATATTTGTAAAATATTTATAAATAATTCATTTAGACTTATCATCAACATTTCCTGGAGCATGGAGCTTCAAAACATTATCATGAGCTGAATCAAAAAAAAAATATATATATGTGAAAAGCAAATATGTATAAGCTTATGTACTTGAAAAACATTAAATATAATTCTGGAGTTTTTATTTAAGGAATATAGTATATTATGGAAAAATTAATTATTAATAATCTTAAGCTTTTAAAACACAAAAAATACGTCAAAAGTATAACATGTAAATAAAAAAAAATGTATTTTTACGCAAAAAATAAAAATAAACTTTATTCCTGAAAATTTTTTATAAAGGCTCGTGTTTTTTTAATATTTACTTTTAAAAACAGTATATACAAAAATTTTATATATGTATAGTATATTCGGGTGGGTCATTTTTTTCTGCATAAATAATATAAATAAGTATAAAGACTCTTTAAAATTCGTGAATTTACGCCATTTTTGTCAATTTAAACAAAAAATGATATAAAAAATTACACAAGGTAAATTAAATAATTGTTTGGGTAACTTTTTTCGGTATAAGGGTTTTTTGCGATTCGTTAGTTTACGCAATATTTTGTTAATTAAAAATAAACCGGCGGTGCTCAAAATTAAAAATGAAATGAATGAAATTAAAATGATGGCGTACGTTAAAGTCGGGCGCGGTGACTTTGGAATACCCTGCACCATTAGCTTGCAATAAAATCCAGTATATTGCTTAAAAAACACCAAAAGACATTTGATTGCCAAATAGGTTCCTTCATAGACTACCAAAAACAGAAGAATTTTTAAGAAAAATGATTTTTTTACCGATCGTTCCTATAAGAGCTATATGATATAGTCAACCGATTTTGATCAAATTTGGCACGGAATACCGAATTTGGTTCAAATATATTCACAAAAAAACCAAACACAACGAATTTTGTATAAAAAACGTTTTTTTGAATCGATTGGTTCTATGGGAGCTATATAATATAATAATTTGATTTTTATAAAATTTGGTACAGTGCTTGAGACCTATAAAAAACTCCTGTATCTCAAATTTGCTTATATTTTCATAAACAAACGAATCATACCGAAATTTTAGCAAAAATCGATTTTTTGATAGATCCATTTTATGGGGCTTTATGATATAATCAATAAATTTTACTACAGTACTTGGGATCTTTAAAAAACTCCCGAGTGCCACATTTGGTTACGATATCTTTATAAACAAACGAATCGTACCGAATTTTATACAAAAATCGATTTTTTGGCAGATCCGTACTATGGTAGCTATATAATATAGCCAATCGATTTAGACTAAATTTTCTACAGTACTTGAGAGCTTTGAAAAACTTTCATGTGCCAAATGTTGTATTTTCATAATAAAACCCAATTATTCATCTAAAACTTTTTGTTTTTTTCGAGGTCCTCTGAAACACCCCAATGGCTAGGAACTATATAATGTAACCCCGATATCTAACTAGTAAAAAAAAGTTGTCTCCTATGAAATATTAAAGGATCTAATGGGAAAGTTTGGTTACTCCAGCTCTTACCATCTCTGAGACCTAAGTTCATACGGATAGACGGACGGACATGGGTATATCGACTTCTCTAGGCACCCTCATTATACTTTAGGTAACTTCGGGGAGTCTCTGACGATTTCTGTATGTTTTATATATTTCCGGCTTGCAGAAACTTAATGTACACTTTGTACCATACGGTATAAAAAGATGTCAAACATGGATTCCTCGAACTCCGATACACTCTTTTGGTTATAGAAAAAAACGGATTTTTGGCCAAATAAATGCTATAACTAATTCGACATTTAAATATTTTGAAAAAAAACCAATTTCGAAAATGTAGGCGACTCGACAGTCGTTTTAGACCCATAGTTTCTTAAGACAACTTTCTTAGATAAAGCCATACAATCAAAATCGCCAAGAGACCCAGAACCTTTTTTTCGTCGCCATACAAATAGACCCACCCTAACTCTATGCTATATTATTGGTATAATATGGAATAGCAAAATCCTGGTTTGTTCAAGTGAAAAAAATAGAATTAAATGTATCCACGCCCAGTTTGAAGTGAAGTCCATGTTAATAAGGCATACCATAGTTTTTTAAGATAAATAGCTCATTTTTTTTTTGTTAAATTGTTCCCCAAAATCAAATTTACTCTTTTTTTAATTTTTTTTTTTTACTTTCGCTTATATATATAGTCTGAGCAGAAAAGGCTGAGCCTGCATACCTTTAGGTATTTTAATATTAAGATCTCAATCATCTAATATATAAAATTTCCTTGTCACAATGTTAGTTACCGTACTCCTCCGAAACGGCTTGGCCGATTCTCATGAAATTTTGTAAGCATATTGAGTAGGTCTGTGAATCGGATAACATTTATTTTTTATACCCAGGGTTGCCAACCCTAACATTTTTTTTTTTTTAATTTTTATCAAATCGGCTCATGAAATTTTGTGTGCCTATTAGGTAGGTCTGAGAATCGGCCAAAATCTATTTTTTATAACCAGAGTTGCCACCCCTAACATTTTTTTTTTAATTTTTATCAAATCGGCTGTACCGATTCTCATGAAATTTTGTGTGCCTATTGGGTAGGTCTGAGAACCGGCCAACATCTATTTTTTATACCCAGGGTTGCCACCCTTAACATTTTTTTTTTAATTTTTATCAAATTGGCTGTACCGATTCTCATGAAATTTTGTGTGCCTATTGGGTAGGTCTGAGAATCGGCCAACATCTATTTTTTATAACCAGGGTTGCCACCCCTAACTTTTTTTTTAAATTTTTACCAAACCCCTCCGAAACGGCTGGACTGATTCTCATGAAATTTTGTGTGCCTATTGGGTAGACCAGAGAATTAGCCAACATCTATTTTTCATACCCCTAAGTGATAAGGGTTGCCACCCCTTTATATTTTGTTTTACAGTGTGACATTGTGTACTTTGTCAGATTAACTAATAAGCTCATCATGACTTTGCTAGAACTTTAGACATAGTTTAAACATTTTTTTATTATATTCTTTTCTAATTGCTCAATTATTTATTTAAGTTATTTGGTCAAGTCATTTAATAAAGAGGAAACAAAAAATATACTTATAAACAGGGAAGTTGAAAAATGTGGTCTAAAATCAACCTTAACATTTCCGTTTTATATTTTAATTCTAAACTAATCTATATACATAAAAGAAACTTATGAATACAACTCACAATTTGGTAAAAAAAAAACAAATATCGAATTTATAATATTTATTCCTAGACTAGATCTAGATTTTTTTTCAGCTGCAGTCAAATTGTATCTTAACTGTTAAAAATTTTAATTTATTTAACTAAAACAATAAATTAAATAGATTATGCTAAAAGAAATCTCTTCAGACTTGTTTGGTTTTTAGCTCTAATAAATTACACAGCACTTATTAAATCAAATTAAGCATTAAATTAAAATTAAAGGATGGCTTATGTAAAATAAGTCACATAAAAATAAAAAATTAAAAAAAAATATTTCATTTTTTATTGATCAGTGCAATTATGAGCGATTGTCTGAGCACAAAAGCACAAAAGAGCGTTGCAGTCACAAGTTTTCAAGCCATAAGAGGCAGAAGAGAGCACAAAGTGCTCACTAATACACCCACACAGTAGCCAATATTGAGCATTTACTTAGGCTGCTTGGACAATTATTAAGAGCATTTGTTTCTATGTGCTCTCTTGAAAGCTGAGCTTAAGCCAGCTGAACCTGGCTTACATTTTATTGTATAAATATCAGGCTGACTGGCGAAGAAACTTCAGTTTTTAATTCAAAGTGAAAGTGAAAAGTACTTAACTAGAATTTATTCTGGTTTTTGTGCTTGTGAAGTGAAAAAGTTTTCCTTTAAAGGAAGTTTAGGAAGGAAGGAGCTCTCTAGCCCTTTCGTCCTTAAGGCTTTTTTGAAAGTCCTTCTTAAGCTGAAATAGGAAGAAGAAAAAGGAGCTCTTTAGCCCTTTCATCCTTAAGGCTTTTTTGAAAGTCCTGCTTAAGCTGAAATAGGCTCTGATCTGTTCGAGCCTCTATATATAGCAGCTTTGAGCAATGGAAATTTTAGTTTTTATTAAAATGTGCAAGTGAAAAGTTATTAGCAAACATCCTTATTTTGCTGTCCTTGAGCTGAAGTCCTTGCGAGCTAAGGAAGTCCTAAAGGTTTCCTTTAAAAGTGTTCTTGTATAGATGTTTTCGAAGGTTTAGTTTTTATTTTTTATTTATTTTTTTTTAAATATTTATTTAGTGAATTTTCAAAGTGAGCTTTTCGGTCATTATATGTGGCTTAGTTTCAGATCCAGTATGAGTTCATAAGGAGCAGGATTTGAAAAAATTGGGAAGCTTTGCAGCTTTTAGTGAAGGAAATAAAAGTAATAAATTATTTTGAATTAAAAATAATATTGCTTGCAATGCATTGCGTGTTATTTAATTAAAAAAGGCTTGATCTTGACCATACTATAACAAAAAAATATATATTTTTTTTTAAATTATAATAAAAGTGAAAATTTAAAAAAAACGAGATGTGTGCAAATATTACAAAGTGATTTTAATGATTTTGGTACTATGCAAAAAGACAGTCCTGCTGACTTTGGTGCAATTCCTGGCTCAATTTAATTGTGTTTCGGCCATAAACTATTTTAGCCAACTTAAAAGTGCTAACAGTCAACAACCAACCAAAAAAGCCACCCTCTACTGGATGCTTAGCCACAAATAACTTACTAGTCTACCATTTGGTAAGTAACAAAATAATTTTATATTATTGCAACTTACCCATCGAGTCCTGTCTGACACCCACGGAGCCCATATTCGTGCTGTGCGCCATTGAGAACGGCTGGGACATGCCGGGATATGAGGAAGCGCCCATTTGAAACAGATCCTGTAAATGCAATTTACAAGAATTTATATAAATAATAGACGTGTTTGTCGCTAGTTTAGCTTACCTGTGGATAACGATTCATGGTATTATGATGTGGATACGGCTGATAGCCACGGGATACGCTATATCCCTGTATGTTCCGCATCATGCCATTGCATGATGGGATCACAGATGGTGCTAATGCCTTTTGCAATTGTTTCTCTTGTTTGCGATATTTGGCGCGACGATTTTGAAACCAGACCTGCAGAAAAAAAATGTTACCAATTTTTAGACAAATTTTTCAAGCAATTAAAATTAAAGTTAGTTTTGGCCTTAAAGCTGTTGGCGCCCAAAAACCCATGCTAAAAGTTTCACTTTGAAAATACTTTGCAACTTTGTAAGAGGAAGCACAAGATACGTAAGACCAAAAAAGGAAAAAAAAATGAAAGAAAACGGATGATAAGCAGCGCAAAAAGAAGAAAGAAAAAAGAAAAAAAATATATATATATATATATACAACGTTGCTGTTGCTTTGCCGGCGCGTCTTATGAGTGAAAAAATCTACGAAAAATTGAAATTGAAAACAAGTTGACGATGCCGTTTGCAGGCGCGGGTGTAGCTGGATGTAACAGAACCAGAACCAGCAGCAGACCCGACCCAAACCCAAACCCAGAGCCTGCTGCTGCTTAGACATTATTAAAGATGGTCCTCACGAATGCGCAGAGTTTCTGGGTAGGAAGAGTAAGGGCTTCATCTTGATGGCAAAAAGAAATTGCCAAGATGAAAGCCACATAGACGACAGGCCAGCACAGCACAGCACAGCGCAGCGCAGAGCGGTATGAGTGTCAGCGAGGGTGGACGGGGAATAGCCTCTTAATATGTATGTGGGTGTGTGTGTGTGTGTGTGTGTAAAAATTTCCGACATTTTGAAAGCTGTTCAGCTTGCTTTGAGTTACTTATGCGCGGGAGGGTAGGACAGCGACGACCAACTCACAGTAATGGCGGCCCAGACAACTTCAAGCAAAACGCCAGCGTAACTGTGTGTGTGTGTGTGAGTGTGCAGTTGGTTGTGTCTGTATGTGTGTCTTACTTTCCTTGGCGCGCATCTTGCTTTTTTCTTGTATTTATTTTATCATTATTATTATCTTTGTCTATGGCTATGTGTGTGCCGTAGTGTGAGTGTGTGTGTAGCTGTATCTGTGTTTGTGTGTGTGCTTAAATGAAAAATACAAGCTGGTCTCTTGATGTTGGTTGTGTGTGGTGGGGTTGGTTAGTGCATTTGCTGGGGGTTGTTTTGTGCGCCCACTTTTTGGGTCGCGTTGTTGCTCGGTTTCATTTTGGTTGGTTGCCAGCATAAAAATGCCAGTCACTGCGTGTCTATGTAGCTGTGTGTATCTGTGTGTGTGTGCAAATGGCGCTACTAAAAAATGCTCTTAAACATGAGCTGACTTTGGGGCTTGCTTTTGCTTTTGCTATATGTTGTCTGAGGGTTGCAAATGCTCGTCTGTCTGTCCATCTGTCTGTCTGTCGTTCAATTTCAGTATCTATGTGTGTTTGTGTGTGCGGGTGGGCGGAGTAACTCAATTAAGGATCCATTTGATGGCACACACACAGGCACAAATACACGAATACACACAGACACACACATGCTCACACTCACATAAACATGAAAAAAAAGTTTACTATTATTTATAACGCCTATACAAGCTGCGCTTAAAACTGTGTGCGCCTCGACCTCGTTTGTTTTCATACACTGCACAAAAATAAAATAAATAGTATATAAAGTTTGTACGGCAGTTGGTAACATATTCCTTAAACCAGTCGTTTTAAGAAAAGTTTAAGCTATATACAAATATGCTTCTTTAACTCCTATTTGGAGCATAGGGCGTTCAAAGTAAAAGTATAGTTACATTAGATACATTAATTTTTAAAAGTACCATCTGAAAGAGTTTTCTTTTTTGCCAAACAGTTTTAACATTTTCCGACTTATATTCAACATAAGATTCGATTTCATTTGCGTGTTTTCAGCAAGCACAGCAAAAACTTGACACATTCCAAAATGTTTTGTAAATAGAGAACTACACAGGTCAACATGGTTCAGTTGTTGGAAAGCTTAGAGTCATTTCCGAAGTAATTTGGTGCGTAGAATCCGAATCCGGCGTCAGAACTGGCCCATCACGTCAGGATTTTGAGATATTTGAGGTTATGTACCCAAAAAATGGCGATTTTTCCTACATTTGAGGTACATAACCTCAAATATCTCAAAATCCTGATGTGATGGGCCAGTTCTGACGCCGGATTCGGATTCTACACACCAAATTACTTCGGAAATAGCCCTTAGCTTTCCAACAACTCACATGACCCCTGTATTTGTAGACCTGTGCTATCATTCATCCTCATTTTTATGGAAAGTCTTATGCTTGATATGAAATTAATTTTGGTAGTCCGACTTTCTGTATAAGCTTTCAGAAACATGAAAGTTTGCTTCTAAATACCACAGAGCTTGCCTTTGGGCAGTAAACCGATTAGAAAAAATTTGTTTATTATTTCAAACCAAAGTTTTTTTGCGGCCACAGCTTAATGCTTAAAAAAAACAGCCAAAAGTATGCTACATATTTTTTGTTTGCTAAGACAGTGGCTTGTTCGACTTTGGGATACTCTGTAGAAGAAAAAATTTGTTTATTATTTCAAACCAAAGTTTTTTTGCGGCCACAGCTTGATGCTTAAAAAAAACGGCCAAAAGTATGCTACATATTTTTTGTTTTCTCAGACGTTGGCTTGTTCGACTTTGGGATACTCTGTACCTTGTCAGGCCGTGCGTATGTCTTTAATTTATTGCTTTATTAAATTATTAAATCATTTTCTTTATTTAAGTAGTCTTAAAATTATTATTGTCTTCCCTTCAGGGATTGCAAAAAAAAATTAATGGGATTGAACCAAAGCCCAAAGAGCGATTTCATTGAAAGCGCATTTAAATAAAATTTTAATATTCAATAAAGAAATTTTTTAATAACTCTTATTATTTCAATTTATGTTAATAATAAAAAATAAGGAATAACGCCAATTTTAAATAAAAATTATGAAATCTAATATTATATATAAAATTTCCCTGTCACAATGTTAGTTGCCGTACTCCTCCGAAACGGCTTGACCGATTCTCATGAAATTTTGTAAGCATATTGAGTAGGTCTGAGAATCGGCCAACATCTGTTTTTTTTATACCCAGGGTTGCCACCCCTAACATTTTTTTTTTAATTTTTATTAAATCGGCTGTACCGATTCTCATGAAATTTTGTATGCCTATTGGGTAGGTCTGAGAATCGGCCAACATCTATTTTTTATACCCAGGGTTGCCACTCCTAACATTTTTTTTTAATTTTTATCAAATCGGCTGTACCGATTCTCATGAAATTTTGTATGCCTATTGGGTATAGTACATAGTGAGTTGAAGCTTCTAGACATTTTTTTTTTTTTAGATGATTATTTATTTATTTTTTTTGTATTTTAGACTTTCCCAAGTGTTTCTTTTTGTTAGGAGATAAAAAATAGCCACAAAGCTGAACGCGATATTTTTTATTTATATATTTTATCTAACAGTTAGTTAACGTAATATAAATCAATTAATGAGCGCTCAGATTAAAAAATAAATGTATTATTATTTTTTTTTTTCGATTTTAGAGTTTTTCAAGTGTTTCTTATTTTCATGATTTTCTTACAGGATGCGGTTTTTCCTTATTTTTTTGCTTTACCAAGTAAAAAAAAACAATCAATTAACTAAATTTAAAGAAATTTTTGTTTTTTTCATATTTTAGGGATTTTCAAAAAGTGAATCTTATTTTCATACAGGATGCGGTTTTTCTTATTTTTTTTTGCTTTACCAAAAAGTAAATAAGCGTTTTTTTTTTACACTATACCTAGAGTATTTAAACTTCGTAAAATTACAAAACAACTTTCTATTGTACTTTTGCTTTTGTAATTGAGCTAGATTTTAATTTCTAACGAGCCTTAATATCCTCCTACAACTACACACAAAACTAAACGTGCCTAATTAGATGTATGCGAATTACAACTACCAATAACCATTGCAGATATAATATTGATATCTATATACAATAAATGAATACATTCAAATAATATTTGCATCTGTGTGAGTTTGTTTGTTTGTTTGCGTGAATACGCAAATAGATGCGTTGCGACGGAAATATGAAAATTAAACGTATTCAAATTTAATTTACTTTCAACATTTAATCAAATTTTGCCGCACAACATTCAGCGCTGTTTTTGGTTCTGGTTTTATCAATTCACTTCGTTTAGAGTTGGCTTTTATTTTATTTCTACCTTTTTTTTTAGCATTTTTCTATTCTATAGATGATTTTTTTTTTTTTGGTGGCAGTGCGTTGACCTAGAAAATTTGTCATCACTTTGGTTACTTCAAATTGGGAACGTACATAAATATTATATGCTGTAATTTTTGTTAAATCTTCTTTTTTTACTGCCCTTTAAAATATTAAATTGTTTGTATAAAGGCAACTGGGAAGTGTTAATGATCCAAGTTTTCAGTAAAGCGTTTGTGGACTTAGTTAAATGTATCTCTAATGAGAAGTATGGGTTTATGTTATCCATAAGTCTTGAGTTTTGTAGTTTCGGTCAAATTTTTCAATTGGTAAGAAACAGTGTTTGCGTTTACTACTCCATAGCAGCAAAATAGAGCAAATATTTGCTCTGCTATTGCTCCTGTTGCCATTTTGTTAGAGCAGAAGCACAGCATGGAATTTGCTTGTGCTCTAACAAAATAGCAGCAGGAGCAATATCAGAGCTAATTTTTGCTCTTTTTTGCTGCTATGGAGTAGTCAATGCAAACACTGGTTACAAATTGTTTAAGTCTAGCTGGTTTAACTCTGTTTTGTATTATGTGAACGAAAAAGTGGAACCAATCGTATTTAAGTTATTCGGCGTGCATAGCCGATTATGAAATTTCAGTACAATCATAGATTTTTATCGGTAGTAAATTTTGTTAGTCTTGAAAAGTTCGCTATCTTTTTAAAATTGGTACAAAACCAGCTCGAATTAAAGAGCAGGCTTTAATCTGAGTTTGTACTATGTGAACGAAAAAGTGGAACCAAATCGTATTTAAATTATTCGAGGTTCATAGCCGATCCTTCATAGTAAGGATTATGAAATTTCAGTACAATCATAGATTTTTATCGGTAGTAGGAAATTGTGATACAAATAATTTAATGTAAAAATGTTCTCAGACATACCCTTTTCTGGGAATTGTGTAGGGCTGCAAAAAAGCAAGCTAATATCTAAAAATATCATGCAATATCATCTTATACAAATTTTTAGTCGCTAAATGAATATAAAAACAATTTGCAAAAATATTCCAGTTCGAGTTCTTGTTTTTAGTAATCAAAAAACTGTAGCCTCAAAAAGATACATTGACGGATAGGCTCATAAATGTTTATATGACTAAATCATATTCTTTCTTCGATCAATCATTTTAGCATGTACATATATCACTTCTTACTCACATAAGTATATTATTATTGTATCATTTGTATCATAATTTGCATCATATTGCATCATAATTATCAACTAGTTTCCCACTACTACATATTAGGACAGATCAGTTTAGCTGTACAAAGGAGAAAAAAACCAGTTATGACCCAATATAAGATTACAAAAAAAAAAACACACACTACAATTTTATATAATTTAATAGAATTTTGTACAATTGCTTAGAGGATTCTCTTAAACAGGTCCTTTGGATAGCATTCAGTTCTCTATTTCGAGCCCCTCTCTAGCACATTTGGGTGAAGCTTATAGCGTTCCCTTGATATTTGGGTATTTTTAAGTGCACCAGGTTGTATTGCCAGTTCTTCCAAAGCAGCCTATTTTAGATATGAATGCGACTTTGCGGAAATGGGGTACACTTGCAAATTAGGCTCAAATTGAGCTATAAATTTTAAATATATTCCCAGCTTGAATTAATAGAGATTTTCAAGTTAAGTTCTGAACATTCGGATTTAGCTATAGACTCTAAGGACCTAAGGAAAGATATCCATAGCAGGGTTTGGGTAGTATAGCCGTTTAGAATGATAGAAGATGATCTTAACCCTCCAGCCAAACACCATTCATCAATTCAATTTTACCATCCTTTTATCGTCCTTATTTGAGGTTTCATAATTTGTCATAGTGTTAGATCAATAGCCAATAAAATTTCAGGAAGTACCTCTTTATTTCAGTTAAAAAAACATTAAATTAACGTCAAAAAATGATAATTGCCTGGGCAGACCCGTTTGTCAGACGGAGGGTTAAATTTACCATAATTTTTTTTTATCAGGGCACTTCCGTCGGTCTGCTCGCATGAACATAACATCATCATAACATCATCTAGAGCTCAAAGACTATTTTCAATTCAAATCGCTATCTGACCATGCTTCTCCAAAGTCACTCTAACAAGTCACTGGACAGTAAGAGTGAAAGAAGAAGACCATAAGTTGGCCAAAAGCATTTGAATGAATATCCAGAGCTCAGAGAGTATAGGAGCTAGAGTCGCCAAATTGTATACTACTATATACCAGGGCACTTCCGTCGGTTTGTTTGCACGAACATCATCATAACATCATCTAGGGCTCAGAGACTATAAGAGCTAGAGTGTCCAAATTTTATCTAATGCAGCTCTCTCAATACAGATCGCTATCTGGTCATATTTCTCTAAAGATGAGTTGTGCGGTTGACAGCCACTCTAACAAGTCACTGCACAAAAATGGCGGAAGAAGAAAAAACCATAAATTGACCATAAAGTCTTTATACCAGGCCCTTCCGTCGGTCTTCGCGTGTGAACATCTAGAGCTCAAAGACTATTTTCAATTCAGATCGCTATCTGACCATGCTTCTCCAAAGTCACTCTAACAAGTCACTGGACAGTAAGGGTGAAAGAAGAAGACCATAAGTTGGCCAAAAGCATTTGAATGAATATCCAGAGCTCAGAGAGTATAGGAGCTAGAGTCGCAAATTGTATCTGCATTAGGCCTTCTAGAGCCTTTTCGGTTTGCAGGTCTACTAAGCCTGTGACTAAGCCATCACCATTTCCGCCACTGTGAGCCGGAAGAGTTTCTTGTTGTATACGGCTCCTCCGGTCTGCATTTCCTATTCTTTCTTCATTTATGTCAACACTTGTTTATGTAGGTTTGTGGCTTTCACTCGTTGTGGTTTGAGCCATTTCATGTGTAGCAAAGATTTTATGTATATTTGTGAATTACAGCCACACTAAAAGTTCGCAGGACAGAAATGTGGGATTGTAATGTTCTGTATATGGACAACTAAAAGCTTTAGAAAAATATGCTGCAAATATTATTACTTATCGTATATAATCTTTCATAAATTCATAGCTAAATATGTATTCCATTTAAACATCCTTCACTATAAGCTGTACACTATGGCAAAATTTAGAGCCTTCAAATTAGTGTTTGCATTAACTACTCCATAGCAGCAAAAGAGAGCAAAAATTTGCTCTGCTATTGCTCCTGCTGCCATTTTGTTAGAACAGAAGCACAGCATGAAGTTCTTTATGCTCTATGCTGTGCTTCTGTTCTAACAAAAAGGCAGCAGGAGCAATAGCAGAGCCAAGTTTTTCTCTCTTTTGCTGCTATGGAGTAGTAAATGTGAGCCTAATCAATCACAAAACGTTGACTTTTCATTCAAAAAAAAAACTCCTATATCCTCTAATCGCAGTAACTGCATTATACATCATCATCATCAATTGGCCATTACAACCGTGGGTCGGTCTTGGCCGCATTAGTCACAGATAGCCCTCCTCAGTCACATGATACCAACGTCATGACGGCTCCAAATTTCTTTTAAATTTTATTATAAAATAATTAATAATATAAATCAAGCTTTAAGCCGCTTAAAGTAAATCAAAATAAACAGCAACAAAGCTAAAAAAACAACAAGGACCTGGCCATTAGCAAGAAACAAGTGAATGCTAATGCTATATATGAGAGTATGTGGCTGTATTAGTAGTGTGTATAAGAGCGCGTGTGCATGTGTGCGAGTGCGCCTGCTCTCATGCAGTGAAATTTTTCATATTTTGAATTTGTCGTCGTTTTTTTCTCTGGATTTTCAAAGCAGATGTGCATAGCACAACCCAACTAAAACCACCGCACACGCCCCTCGCTGTTCCGAAGGGTTCTCCAACTCCTTCTGGCTCTCAACCAGAGCACGGGCATCAAATTTGCAATAAAATATATACACGACAAATTTGTCAACACCAGCCAAACAGCAACAACAAGCAAATTATGATATAGACTTTGTTGTTGTTGTAGTTGTTGCTGTTGTTGTTGCAGCGCTAAGTGAGTGCCAGAGTCAAGTTGTAAGTGTGTGAGTGTGTATCTATGTGTGTGTTTCCCTCTGTGTTAGTACTCGTCAAATTATCAACAGAAAACATGAAATCATTAGGGTTGTGGCCGTCGACTATACTTTCAAGGGGTGTGCGGCAGGAAACTCTACAGTAGAGGGCAAATGAGACTTCAAAAAAATAAATATTTGAACATTTGCCGAAAAATATGGTTTATGTTGCGCTAATAACCTGGCATTTGCCTGTCATTTGATCGCGCACAGTTGTTCAGATTGAATACTCTCCCGGCCCAGCTGACTTAATCGACGAGTTCGCTCTTGATGTGGACAGGTCTGTTCCAATTTCGGTTGTATCGAGTTGAGATATTTAGATAAGCAGAAGGAAACATTTGTATGTGCAATTAGTGCATATCTGATGCAATAATTTATTTATATAGCTCAATGTTATCAGCTCTGATAATAATTGATTGCTCAAGGCTCAGTATATTTTTGAGTGTTTCCGGAAGCTGCGGGTAATCACAAATTGATTGCAGTTTGAATGAATTTAAATTCTTAAAAGTTAGCCCAGTTAATGTTTTAAGGGTTAAGTAAACAGCTGCTGTAAATTATAGGTAGCGCTGAAATTTTTGAGTAAAAGAGTTCCGTATTTCATTTTTAGCTCAGAATTTCATCGAGCCTTTATCTTAGATACTAAGAAAGCTATTGGGAATCGCATGTCTCTGTCAGATTTTGAGTTTTCAAAACTAGAGTCTATAGTCTCGTTCCGCATTTCGTTCATGATACTAAGTGGATAAAATAGCAAAACTGTTTTAAAGAGTCAAGTTTAATTTAGCTCAGAATTTCATCGAGCTTTTATCTTAGATACTAACAAAGCTATTGGGAATCGCATGCCTCTGTCAGATTTTGAATTTTCAAAACTAGAGGCCCGTTTCGCATTTAGTTCTTGATACCAATTGGTTAAAAGGACAATACTGCTTTGAATAGTCAAATTTAATTTATCTAAGAATTTCTGCCAGCCTTTATCTACATAATAGTAGTAAGGCCCTCCAAAATGAGAGCTATTGGGAATCGCATATGTCTGCCAGATTGAATTTTCCGCATTTAGTTCTTGATACCAACTGGTTAAAAGAACAATACTGTTTAGAAAGGCCTACAAATGAAAAGTTGGGAATCGTATGTTGTCAGATTTTGAATTTTTCACACTAAAGTCTATAGGTTCGTTCCGCATTTAGTTCTTAATACCAACTGGTTAAAAGGACAATACTGTTTTGAAGAGTCAGCCTAGATAGATAGATAGATCTAGATAGTAGATATGTTAAGGCCTTCCAAAATGAAAAAGCTATTGGGAATCGCATGTCTCTGTCAGATTTTGAATTTTTATAACTAGAGTTTATAGGCTCGTTCCGCATTTCGTTCTTGGTACCAAGTGATTAAAAGAGCAAAACTGTTTTGAAAAGTCAAATTTAATTTATCTAAGAATTTCTTCCAGCCTTTATCTAGATATTAATAGAAAGGCCTTCCAAAATGAAAAAGCTACTGGGAATCGCATATGTCTGTCAGATTTGGAATTTTTCAAACTAAAGTCTATAGGTTCGTTCCGCATTAAGTTCTTAATACCAACTGGTTAAAAGGACAATACTGTTTTGAAGAGTCAGCCTTTATCTAGATAGTAGATATCTTAAGGCCTTCCAAAATGAAAAAGCTATTGGGAATCGCATGTCTCTATCAGATTTTGAATTTTTATAACTAGAGTCTATAGGCTCGTTCCGCATTTCGTTCTTGGTACCAAGTGATTAAAAAAGCAAAACTGTTTTGAAAAGTTAAATTTAATTTATCTAAGAATTTCTTCCAGCCTTTATCTAGATATAAATAGAAAGGCCTTCCAAAATGAAGAAGCTACTGGGAATCGCATATGTCTGTCAGATTTGGAATTTTTCAAACTAAAGTCTATAGGTTCGTTCCGCATTAAGTTCTTAATACCAATTGGTTAAAAGGACAATACTGTTTTGAAGAGTCAGCCTTTATCTAGATAGTAGATATCTTAAGGCCTTCCAAAATGAAAAAGCTATTGGGAATCGCATGTCTCTATCAGATTTTGAATTTTTATAACTAGAGTCTATAGGCTCGTTCCGCATTTCGTTCTTGGTACCAAGTGATTAAAAGAGCAAAACTGTTTTGAAAGGTCAAATTTAATTTATCTAAGAATTTCTTCCAGCCTTTATCTAGATATTAATAGAAAGGCCTTCCAAAATGAAGAAGCTACTGGGAATCGCATATGTCTGTCAGATTTGGAATTTTTCAAACTAAAGTCTATAGGTCCGTTCCGCATTTAGTTCTTAATACCAACTGGTTAAAAGGACAATACTGTTTTGAAGAGTCAGCCTTTATCTAGATATTAGATATGTTAAGGCCTTGCAAAATGAAAAAGCTATTGGGAATCGCATGTCTCTGTCAGATTTTGAATTTTTATAACTAGAGTCTATAGGCTCGTTCCGCATTTCGTTCTTGGTACCAAGTGATTAAAAGAGCAAAACTGTTTTGAAAAGTCAAATTTAATTTATCTAAGAATTTCTTCCAGCCTTTATCTAGATATTAATAGAAAGGCCTTCCAAATTGAAAAAGCTATTGGGAATCGCATATCTCTGTCAGATTTTGAATTTTTCCAACTAAAGTCTATAGGTTCGTTCCGCATTTAGTTCTTAATACCAACTGGTTAAAAGGACAATACTGTTTTGAAGAGTCAGCCTTTATCTAGATAGTAGATATGTTAAGGCCTTCCAAAATGAAAAAGCTATTGGGAATCGCATGTCTCTATCAGATTTTGAATTTTTATAACTAGAGTTTATAGGCTCGTTCCGCATTTCGTTCTTGGTACCAAGTGATTAAAAGAGCAAAACTGTTTTGAAAGGTCAAATTTAATTTATCTAAGAATTTCTTCCAGCCTTTATCTAGATATAAATAGAAAGGCCTTCCAAAATGAAGAAGCTACTGGGAATCGCATATCTCTGTCAGATTTTGAATTTTTCCAACTAAAGTCTATAGGTTCGTTCCGCATTTAGTTCTTAATACCAACTGGTTAAAAGGACAATACAGTTTTGAAGAGTCAGCCTTTATCTAGATAGTAGATATGTTAAGGCCTTCCAAAATGAAAAAGCTAATGGGAATCGCATATGTCTGTCAGATTTAGAATTTTTAAAACTAAACTCTATAGGCCCGTTCTGCGTTTCGTTCTTGATACCAACGGTTTAAAATAGTAGAAGAGAAGCCATAGAAGGCGCATTCTGCAACACCAATTTTCGCAAATACTAACATTCTGTCCATCGCCTTAAAGATGAAACCATAAAAGGACTCGAGCGATCAATGGCGCTACTATCGCAAGGAAAATTTGACATTATTTAGTACATTCCGACTTATTCAAATAAACCACGAGCTGTATGAGCTATACGGCGACACTGATCCAGTTCATGTTCCACGAATGGATGATAATGCTCCAGCAATAAACGTATTCGAGCGGAGATCCACTGGAAGGTCGACGACGACAGGGACGCCGCCTCTGCGTTGGGAAGATTAAGCAACGGAGAATCGTCGTAGCCTTGGGATAGCCAATTTGCGCCAGCAAATACAAGATAGAAACCGCCAGCGTAGGATAATTTCCGCGGCCAAGCCCAATAACCGGTTGTAATGGCCAAAATACAAGTAGTAGTAATACATTCTCGTACACGGCTACTGTCGAGATTTCAGCCGAATCCGACTCATATTTTTGTTTTGACAGCGTGTGGCAACGAACCAAAAATTTTCCTTTTGTAGGCAAACTAATTATTGAACCACCCTCGTAGAATCAGCTTCAAAATTAACAAAAGTCAATTCAAAGAACATTTAAATTTTAAAGTATCCCTTCAGTTTAATTTTCAATTCAGTTCGACTGAATCTTAATGGCAAAAGAATATTTGTCTGTGCTACGAAAAAGAAACCGCAAATTTTATTTCTTACTTCAGTCGGATTCGTTTTAAAACCGCATTTGTGGGGGTAACAATACTACCTAAACGAATTTTTATGTGGTTTGTAATCGATGACTTTGCTGCAAGAGCAATTTAAACGAATTGCCAAAATACATAGGCTTAGCCTGAAGGCCTAAATGTGGCTTTGTCTATTAATTTCTTTCTTCCATAGAATTAATTCTAAACTACAATAGGGTCAAAAAAGTGTACGCATTTTAAAATGAAATCATTTTTTAAATATTCTTTGATATTCTTAGTTATATTTATGCGAGCTTTAAGCTAGATATTTATTGTGAATTATTTTAATTTTTATTTAATTTTTTGCAACCCAAAAAATTTATTACAACACAAAACGTATTTTTGACACAAACGCGGTTCATGTCATGTAAACAAAATGGTTCATGTCTTGCATAAAAACATTTCCCACATAAAAAGAATAGCATAATCAATTTCATTACTAATTATTATTATTAATTTCATTTCATCAACTTAAGAGCTGTGCTAACCAAGAGTTAGGAAAATATGAATAGATAGCGATAGCAAAAATTCGGCAACGAAAACGAACAAAATTTATTCGTTTTGGTTTTTTGTTTTCCGGAGTACATTCGAAAATCATACAGAAAGATTTCTTAAATGAAATTTGTATTTTTTTTTTAAATAACATCTTTCAATCATCATCTCATCCTCAGAAACATTAGAAACAACCATTAGGGTCATCAATGGTAAACAGTCCCTTGTCATATAAAATAAAGGTAGTCATTTAAAAAATAAGTAGATTTAGTAAAATTTATTCGTTTTGGTTTTTTGTTTTCCGAAGTACATCCGATCATCATAGTTCGTTATACAGAAAGATTTCTTTAAACAAATATTTTTTTTTTTTTTTAAATAACATCTTCCACTATTTTTTCCATAATTTTACATTTTATACATCACATTACATCTCGTCCTCAGAAACATTAAAAAACCCATTAAGTTCGTCAAAGTAATACAATCCCTTGTTATATTATTAGATTAGACAAAATGCTGTAATGGAATTTCGTACTTCTAAGCAACATTTTTCTTTCTTACTTCTTTTCGAATTTCACTTAGATCAAAATATGGTTTATCTTGTATCATCATCATAACATCCATAAATTACATAATAATTACAGGTTACTTGAAAAACAATAATTGTAACAGAGTTAGGTTGCTGTGTTATAGGAAAGCTCTTCTTTATAAATCTTATTATATATGTTGCTGAAATTTCCCAATTTGGCAACCAGACTTATGTGAGCCTTATAAACAAAAAAATTTTAATATTTTCTTAAAACGAACTCTATACAGCTAGCTTGGATCATACTTCAATAGGAATAATTAAAAATATAAAAAAGGATATTTTTTAAAACCTCTTAATATATATTAAGTAAGATAAAGTTCCCAAAATCTCTTATGCAGCAATATGTAAGCATAACAAACTAAAAGGCACAGATTTTCTCAAAACAAAACCCATAGACCTCTACCCCAATCCCTAATATACTATATATATATATATATTTACATATTCTACCGAAGATATATAGGTGCATATATCTTCGGTAGAGCATATAAATATATATATATAGTATATTAGGGATTGGGGTAGGGGTCTATGGGTTTTGTTTTAAGAAAATCTGTTCCTTTTAGTTTGATATGCTGCAATATTTGTTTTATGGGTAAAATGGGTTAAAGTGGAAGCTATTGTAGCATTATTTTGATCAAACACCGGGGCGTAGAGAGAAAATCCAGACCTGGAGAAAAATTTACTGGGTCCTTTATTAGATCTTTGAATTGAATCACGCCAGTACAACAGTTTCAGTTATATTGTTCTTTATAAAACATGGTGTTTGCACCTCCCGCAGCAGGTGGATAAGCAGGTTCACGGGTACCACTTGAAGAATGAATATTCCTCGAATTTACTCTCATGTTCATGAGGAAGCAGGGTTCTGATAATAAGTTATAAGCTCATAGTCAGTCCTGACAACTCCGCTCGCAGTGACAGGTCACTTTTAAACTGGAGAACAGACGCCTTTTGCATCCGCTCATTCTAAGTACAGACGCTACGTTGTGGATCGCTCTACGCTCGAAGACCTTATTGGCAAGGGAGGCCCTACCAGTAACTATGTTACCGCCGGCGTTGTTCTTAGAGTCATTGCAGCTACTAAGCCCCCTCACCACGTCAAGGTGACAATCCCCGAGAGGCCCTATGCACCACTAGGAGTTACAGTTTACAATGTCCGTTCTTTGAACTTCTGAGCATGAAAGTGTCCTTAAGCTGTTCTTTAACTTAAGTTGTAAACCCCCAAATATTTATTTTAGTAGTCCTTATCAAAAATCCGCTGTTTATTATGGCTTCATTAAGTTACTAATAGAGCTGCCAGAAACTATGTACTAACTAAATACATAATGTAAAACCCATCAAATTCATTTATGTATTTAAGCATTACTCAGTACTCAGCCTATTAGAGGCTTTTCCCGATAATGATTATAGCCCATGTAATTCTACACCACAAAAGGCGATTCAAAAATTGTGATAAATTTGAACTTTTCACTTGTTCCAAATCCTCACCCTCATCCTCCAGTCACCCTCCTTTGTTGGGTTTGTCTGAATACCCCTCCCCTCTGGCCCAGGCCCACTCCACTCTTAAAAATGTCGCACTGTGCACTCCACTTGTTTCACAGTCATGATAAAACTATAAATTAATTATTACCGCGGCGCACTTGAAAGCGCTTGGAACACATGTGTTGGTTGGTCTAGTCTGTCAGCCAGTCCGTCCCTTCTGTCCTGCTGTCAATTTGTCAGTCTATAGGTTGGATGGATGGTCTGCCGCTGTGTTGCGAGTTTATTGCTCTATAAGAAGGGTGGCTGAAAATCAACGCATACCAATGGCTTTTTGTCGCCTGTATGTAGTTGTCAGGAGAGCACTTTAGTGCGACACCCGAATGTGAGGCATTCGATTGGAATAATCGTATACTAATCGCAAACCGAGATCATCATCAGCATCATCTATAACAACAGCATCATTATTGTGGGCATTGTAGACGACCAGTCAGCGGGTGCATTGCCCTAAATCGCTTCATTGGATAAAAGCAACAACTGTTGAAATATTTTTGTAAATTGTTGCCGGCTTTACTGCACAGTTGTATGTTAATAATCCTGTCCAGCTCCAAGGCCCCCATTTTATCCTCATTAAGCAGTACTTACTTGTATGCGCGCCTCGTTTAGCTTTGTCGTGCGCGCCAGCTCCTCACGACAGTAAATATCCGGATAATGCGATTTGGCGAATGCAGCTTCCAGTTCTGCTAATTGTTCCTGAAATTAAGCGGATTTTAATTAGGCTAATTTTGTGAATGGTGTTTTCTTTTTTAGCGTTTTTTGTTGTTGTTTGGTATTTTTGGCAAAAAATTTAAGCCCTCTAATATTTTAGTCTTACAGAATGTTCAAAGGTTATTTTAAGAACCTAAGCTTTTGAGTAGGTTGAACTATCGATGTAAGGTCTGGACTTAGAAATATATAAACCTGGGAATGAACTGAAAAACGGGTTATTTATATATTCTGACATACATTTTCTGAGCGGCATTTATATTTTCTGTCTGTCCATCCGTAGGAACGCATAGTTCAAATATGGTAAGAGCTAGAATTTTTGTCTCAAAATTCTGACGTGATGGGCCAATTCGCTAAGCTTTCCAACAACTATGCCTTGTTGACCGGTGTTTTCCATCGACAACTTTTAATTTTTTCGAGGACCTCCAAAAAAAACAGCCCTATGGGCTACAGAACGTAACCCGATAAAGGTTAAAGTTTACTTTATTTTTCTCAACATGGTTTAGTTGTTGAAAAGCTTAGCGATATGGCCCATCACGTCAGAATTTTGAGACATTTGTAGTTCTGTACCTGAAAAACTCATTTTTTTCCCCACTTTAGGAGTTATGTTCAAGTTGCAGACAACTTTTGTGGTCTTTCTCTCGATTTACATAAGCTAATACCACTCTTACCCTTTAGTTTAAGATCAGAGATCAGTTACGATTTTTTTTTTGCAAAATTATGGCTTTTCGAAGCTACGAAATATATTCCTTCGACACATGGGAACCAAGTGTTACAAAGAAATTTTTTTAGGGTTTCCGAGCATTATACCCCATATGAACAATAGGTAAAAAAAATGCGTTTGTTGCAAAATTCTACCTTTTTTTTGGTTTGTTTATAAAAATATCGTTACCAAACTTGTCAAAGAAATAGCTTTTGAAGTTCCTAAGCAATATATATTTTGAGGCCCTCTTCCTCAAGGCATCTTTTACAAGGATACAAAGGATACAATAACAAACAATATATCGGATTTGATTGCAATGTGCTGGTACAGGGTATCCTAAAGTCGTCAGGGCCATCTTTTTGAACTGTCTTTTAACAATATAAATTTTTTGGGTAAACAATTTTACACATAATTTTGCGTTTAAACGTTTTTTTTTAATTGAAATCTTTTCATTAGCATCAAGCATCAAGGCCTTCTTGAGTATTAAAGCTCCAAGACCGTCCCACTCGTTCGAACTGACGTAATATCTTTACAAAGCAGTTTGTATTGACTTAGTTCAAATAATAATAATATTAATTTGGAAAGGCTGCACAGTGGTCCAAGAAATCTATTGTGCTCCTTACTAGTCCTAGGGCCCCTCAGCAAGACTTATTCTCGAGACAAACTCAATAATTTTGAATGCTGCAAGATTCTATGGGCGTTTTTTTTTTTCTAAAGCGCTGAGCATGCGTTTAAAGGTTTCTTTCCCGATTTCACAAAACTTCAGGTGCTTGGGTTTTGAATACCTTACTCAGGTGTTTTCTTAGTCTTCAGCGCCCAGTAAGTAACCCAGTCGGAATCCTAAGAGAGTTTTTACTCTGTTGGGATGTTATTGGAGCCAGGATCTTGGTTAATAAAGACATCCCAACAGAGCAACAATTCTCTTAGGATTCTGGCTGGGTTGCTAACGGGCTTGTATTGATAAGAAATGTAAGTTTCAGTGGGATTTTTTTTTAAGAACCGTTTTCAAGATTTTTTCTTTTAAATTTGGGAGCTAAGATCTAAGCTATTGAAAGCGATTTAAGGGTTTTCGCGACAAAGGCACGATAGGTTAGATGTTGCTTGATGAAAATTCGTGAAGATCTGATGCAAACATAAAACTTTAAGTTATAAGTTTTGCTTGATGAAAATTCGCGAAAAACTGAATGCAAACTAAAAACTTTGAGTGCCTTTTACCATAATGGGAAATTTTTCTAAAGTTCTTATCCGATTTTTAAGATCATAGGAATAGGATCATTTTCTGGAGATTAAACATATAGTATAAGTCATATTTTTTCAGAAAAAAGGGAATGTCATTTTCGTGTTTCTCGCAGCAAAATTAGGCTAAAAAATATTGGAGCGAAGACTTTTTAGTAAAAAAAAAACATCCCAGCAGTGCAAGGATTCTCTTAGTACTCCGATTGGGTTGCTAACGAGCTTGGGCCAGTCGTTCCAATCCAGTCCATACTGGATATTTCCTTTGCCAATAAAACGGACAGATTAGGGAACTGTTTAAGGCTTTACAGCACCAACTCTTGCCAGCTCCCCAGTTGCTCTATTTGCAGGAATGATCTTATGTCTTGGGTTACATCTAAGGAACATTTTATTCTCTTGACTTAGATGGTTAAAATTGGCTTTAGTTTTCGGAACCAATTGATTGAATTGTTTGGCAATTAAGGCGCATTCCGCAAAGCTCTACAGATTTTCAACTAATTATTTGAGGATATATTTTTTTTTTACCTTTTTAAAGAGAGATGTTTCGACAAATTTTTTTTTTTATTTTGAAAGTTTTGGAAAGGTAATGGTAGATCTTTTAAAGACATTTTTATGCCCTGTTAACAGAAGCTGTGAGGTAAGGAGAACTTTTCCGTGGTTATCTTAGGTTCCTGTAGATTTAAAAATAGTAAATTTTTATGTCTTTAAGTTTTTTTTTTTATTTTTTTTAATATTATTTTCTTTTATCTAAGTATTTGTCATCAAAAATATCATCTTCTAATATAAAAGCTAATATTCTTGATTTAGGGACATGCTTGAGTAACAAATCACCCAAAGATCCTTCACTCATTTCATTCACTCTCATTTCACTTTAATTTGAAGCCATTATTTAATAACCTACATAAATATCCACAACATTATATACATACATATATACCAACTCTACATTTATATACACACATACACACATACACACACACACACAGTTAACTTAAGTTTTTGTTATTGCCGCCTACAACAAACTGTAAAATGCTCAAGTTTTAATTAGAAGCGTAACCTTCATGAAATCTAATTAAAATTTCTTGCTACGTTTGGTTTGCAAAGGCTTTTTGCATCATTTTGGCTTTAATGGGAGGGAATTGGTAGGGAATCCAGCCCAGCCGAGAGGGATACTTAGGCCAAGCAAGACTTGGTTAGACATAACTGACCTGTGTGAATGTGGTTCGATGTCTGCGTCTGGCTGGTGTTGGGCAGGATGCTGTGGTTGGGGTATGACCGGCATGTTGACTCAGCGACGATAGTCCACTTCCGGGTGATGTAACACCGGCGGAAACCGCTGACAGACCGCTGTTAGGTTCCGGTTTTAGTTTTTTAAAAGCACCTTCAGCTGCAAAGATATAAAAAAAACAGAAATATATATAAATAAAATAAAATTTGCATGTGCTTATGGCCATAAGCGGAATTGTTAGTGCTGGCAGTCAACAAAATATAATTAATATGCGTAAAGCGTTTAACCGCAACCGGCTGACCCGAAAATGTTGCATAATTAGCTGCGACAGGATGTACAATAACAACTACAACAGGATACAAAAAAAAGATGGCCAACCACACTGCGGCCACAAGACGTTGGCGTCAACAGACCGCCATTTTCAAAAGCTGCTGCTGTTGCTGTTTTTGTTGCTGCCCATTGTCGGCCATTTTGTGTGCCAAACTGGCAAAAGAGCAGCTGAACCGAAAGCACTTGGGTCACGTCGTTGTCATCGCGTCCAACGTATCCATGAATATGCAATATGGGATAATTTATGTAAATTTCTTGTACATTAATCGAGGTAAAATTTTGTGGCAGCGTAGTAAATGTCCTGGACGAAGTGCCGTCAACAGCTAAGCTCTGTGCGTGCTCCAAAAAGGCGGCAAATCACATGCAAAGGTCAAAAGACAGAGCGGCTCAAAAGTAGGAACCATCATCAACATCATCAACATCATATATATATAGCAAGGTATAACATTTTGTTGCTCAACCTGAACCTGAACCGGAATCCCATTCCCCTGCATAATGGCGCATAATTGGCGCGCTTAGCTCGTTAACAAAATTTTCAACTATGTATAAATTTGGTTGTCGCACTAATTAAATAACACGTAAGCTTGTAATGTTTCGACTCCATCCCAAAAAAAGTGTCCTTATTTATGTTAAGTAAGCAATGAGAAGTTTCGTTCTTTTGGCCTACTACGCTGCTACCTTTAAAGCAATTGACCTTGAGTTCAAGACTTTTGGTGGGCAAAATATATTTTTGTTGTGCTTGTTTTTCTGTTTGTTGTTGTTGCTGTTGCGGCTTTTATTGTATAAGCAAACAAGGTCAAACATTACATTTCCATTTCCACTTCCATGCCAATGACATGACCACCGGACCACCTACGTTACACACGTGTCCTTTTTTGCACGTGTTTGTGCGTGTTTTGTGCAGCAACTAATCCGACTTTTTTTGTAGCATACTTTTAAGCGTTTATGTTACTAATATAATTTGTAAATTTAATTCAATTACAAAATAGTTCGAATGCACTTGTAAAAAAGATAGCACGATAAAAAAGTATCTAACAAAACGTGCAATCATTGTTTATACTTACAAAATGAAGGCTGCAAATTAAATAAATCCCGTGAAATATAAATTTTGTAGGCTTATTTTCAGGAAGACTAACTGCTAATACTGAATATGTATTTTTTTTAGAAAAAACTTGTTAGATAGTTTTTTTTAATAAACTTTACATATTCTCAAAAAAAAAAAAATAGGATTTGTGGGCGGTTTTAGATACGAAATGATGATAAATTTTTGCATGTGAAAAAATCTGATCGTATAATACGTTAATAAATTTCCCATACCCTTTGAATATTTCTGATAACTTGATTTTTATATCGTTTAAAAAATTTAAGGATTTAAGGGTTTTTCTGAAAAACCTCATTTTTATTGGCTTTCTTTGAAAAAATACGCCATACGGACAAAAGGTTAAAACATTTAGCATTTGAAAACAAACTAAGGCAAGAAATAAAATAAATCCAGTGAAGTATCAATTTTTAGGTTTATTTCCAGGAAGACTAACTGCTTGAATATGTATTTTTTCTTAGAAAAACTTGTTAGATAGTTTTTTTAAAATAAACTTTACATATTTCTAAAAAAAAAAATGGATTTGTGGGCGGTTTTAGATACGAAATGATGATAAATTTTTGCATGTGAAAAAATCTGATCGTATAATACGTTAATAAGTTTCCCATCCCCTTTGAATATTTCTGATAACTTGATTTTTATTTCGTTTAAAAATTGAAAGGCTTTTCTAAAAAACCTAGTTTTTAAATAACTACTGGAAATTCCCATGAAGTATCAATTTTGTAGGCTTATTTCCAGGAAGACTGCTTGAATATATATGTTTTTTTTTTTCAATTTTTAAAGCAAGTAAAATATTAGTTAGATAGTTTTGCTTAATAATTAATAATAATAATTTAAAAAAAAAAGGATTTGTGGGCGGTTTTAGATACGAAATGATGATAAATTTTTGCATGTGAAAAAATCTGATCGTATCTTAATAAATTTTCTATCCATTTTAAATATTTCTGATAACTTACTTTTTATATCGTTAAAAAAATTTAAGGATTTAAGGGTTTTTCTAAAAAACCTAATTTTTATTGGCTTTCTTTGAAAAAATACGCCACACGGACAAAAGGTTAAAAAATTTAGCATTTAAAAACAAACTAAGGCAGGAGTATCAATTTTTAGGTTTATTTCCAGGAAGACTAACTGCTTGAATATGTATTTTTTTTTAGAAAAAACTTGTTAGATAGTTTTTTTTTAATAAATTTTACATATTTCTAAAAAAAAACTGATTTGTTGGCGGTTTTGATGCGAAAGACATCAAGCAGAGAAACTGCTTGAATATGTATTTTTTTTTAGAAAAAACTTGTCAGATAGTTTTTTTTTAATAAACTTTACATATTTCTAAAAAAAAGAAACTGATTTGTTGGCGGTTTTGATGCGAAAGACTAACTGCTTGAATATGTATTTTTTTTAGAAAAAACTTGTTAGATAGTTTTTTTTTTAATAAACTTTACATATTTCTAAAAAAAAAAACTGATTTGTTGGCGGTTTTGATGCGAAAGACATCAAGCAGAGAAACTGCTTGAATATGTATTTTTTTTTAGAAAAAACTTGTCAGATAGTTTTTTTTTAATAAACTTTACATATTTCTAAAAAAAAGAAACTGATTTGTTGGCGGTTTTGATGCGAAAGACTAACTGCTTGAATATGTATTTTTTTTAGAAAAAACTTGTTAGATAGTTTTTTTTTTTAATAAATTTTACATATTTCTAAAAAAAAAACTGATTTGTTGGCGGTTTTGATGCGAAACACATCAAGCAGAGAAACTTGTTAGATAGTTTTTTTTTTAATAAACTTTACATATTTCTAAAAAAAAAAAACTGATTTGTTGGCGGTTTTGATGCGAAATGATGATAAACTTTTCATTTGTGACATGTGAAAAAATCTGATCGTACAATACGTTATTAAATTTCCCATCCACTTTGAATAGTTCTAATAAGTTGCTTTTCTGAAAACCCAATTTTTATTTGCCATCTCTGAAAAAATACGCCATGCAGACAAAATGTTAAAAAATTTACCAACCATTTAGCAATAAACCTTGGGGTTTCTAGACAAATTCCACGGGCAGTTGAAATGTTGATAAATATTCCACACTTTTAAAGATTTTTCGGGAAAACTTGATTTTAATTAAGTATTTCTAAAAAAATTCGCCAGGCAGAGAAATGATGAAAAATTTCCCAAATTTAGGGATATTTCTTCTGATTTCAAGAAACATCCGGCGGTCCAATAAAATATCGATAATTTTTCCCGTCAGTCAGACTAAAAATTTCCCAACCATATAGCGATATTTTTTTTTTAATTTCTAGACAAACCCTTCATGCAATTGATATGTTAAAAATTTCCCATACTTTTGATTTTGAAATTTTCCCATACTGGATAATGAAACGTTAACAAACTTTTCTGTCAGTTTACAATCATTTGATATTTTTCATAATTCCCTGGATAGACGTTAATACCATTTTTTTCCAAATTTGCTTTTACAAAGCATTGTGAAAGGCAATAATTTTGAAACTTTGCAAGCTCAAAAAATGTTAGTTTCAGTGTTTTTTTTAATGTCCATTTTCGAGATTTTTTCCATTAAATTTGGGAGTGGGACCCATTAGGATATTGCAGCTATTGATAGCGATTTGAGAGTTTTCTGGACAAAGGCACAATAGGTGATAGGTGTCGCTTGATGAAAATTCGTGAAAATCTGATGCAAACATAAAACTTTAAGTTATAAGTTTTGCTTGATGAAAATTCGCGAAAAACTGAATGCGAACTAAAAACTTTGAGTGCCTTTTGTTCTAAATTTGAGACGCCTTTGAAAATATATCTGAAACAACTGACCAATTGGTTTTAAAGTAAATTATACATCAAAAAATATAAGGTGGGTCATCTGTCGGTTTACTCATTAATTGCATTTTATTTCTATAATTTTTCTAATGAAAACTTAGTTTTATTGCCAAAAAAGTACAGATTTGCTAAGAGCAAATAGTAAATAATGACAAAGTTTAGATTTTATATAATCTTCACAACTGGAGAATAGCAGATTTAGATTAGTAATATTACTATTTATTCAGGATTGCTATGTTATGAGCAAGGAAGAAATAAGCTGATAAAAAACCTAGAAAAATTGTATTCGAATATTTTCCAACAAAATATATAATTATATGAATCTAGTAAATAAATTTCAGCATCGATGCCATATCTATGCATCGATATTTTCTTATTTTTTCCGATCATCGATATTTTTTATTGAAATTTTTGAAAAATAGCTCACGCGGAGTTCGCTTTGATCAAAAAACGTTGACATGACTTTATTTAATAGCCATAATGAATGGATCTCAAATTAGTTTAAAGATTATGAGACTACAATTCTGGCTGGAACAGAACATTTTTTTGATAACTTACAGGCTCAAAAAAAAAGTGGTGTAAACTTAACATGTGACAGAGGCACCCTTTGTAGATTTAGGGCAGCTGAATCCGAAGTCCAAAAAACTCCGATCCAATGGTTCTGCAATACTTCTGACAATTTAATTTCATTTTACATCTCTTAAGGAATGAGGAAATGATAAAAAATATCCCAACCTTTTAGGGATATTTCTTCTGATCTCTGGACGTGCAGATAAAATATTGATAATTTTCAAATAATCTCGTTTTATGAGATTTTTGGTGGTTATCCATAACACATGTGTGAAGGAGTTTTTTGGACTTCGGATTTAGCTGCCCAAAGTCCACAAGGGGTGCCTCTGTCACATGTTAAGTTTAAGCACTACCTCGGACAGTTGAAATGTTAATACATTTTCTACACTTTTGAAGATTTTTCGGAAAACCCTAATTTTTATCAGCTATCTCTGAAAAAATGCGCCATGTAGGTAAAATGTTAAAAAATTTCCCATTTAGCGATAATTCTTTTGATTTCTGAACAAATCCCTGGGGCAATTGAAATTTTGATAAATTCTCACATCTTTGAAGATTTTTCGGCAAAACTGGATTTTCAGGCAGACAAAATGATGAACAATTTCCCAACCATTTAGGAATACTTCTGACAACAAGATTTCATTTGATATCTCTTAAGGAATGAGGAAATGATAAAAAATTACCCAACCTTTTAGGGATATTTCTTCTGATCTCTGGACGTGCAAATAAAATATTGTTCATTTTTCTACCATTTAGCAATACTTCTGACAATTTCATTTGAAAAAAATAGGCCAGGCAGACGAATGATGAAAAATTTCCCAACCTTTTAAGGGTATAACTTCTGATTTCTGTCTGGCAGATAAAATATTGTTAATATTACAATTCTACTCAACTGTTTAGCAATATTTCTGGCAATTTGATTTCATTTGTTATCTCATGAAAAATCCGTAGGCAGACGAAATGATGAAAATTTTCCCAACAACTCAGGGATATTACTTCTGATTTCTGTAGGGCAGATAAAATATTCATAATTTCCCAATCATTAAGCAATACTTCTGACAATTAGATTTCGTTTGATATCTTTTGAAAAATCCGTCAGGCAGACAAAATGTTGAAACATTTCCCAACCATATAGCGATATTTTCTTTTGATTTCTAGGCAAAACCCTTGTGCAATTGAAATGCTTATAAATGTCCATTACTTTTAACGATTTTTTTGATATATCTGAATGCTGAAACGTTTATAAACTTTTCTGGTAGTTTAGTATCATTTGACATTTTTTGAAAAATCCCTCGACAGACATCCCTTTTGTTCCAAAGTTGCTTAATTTTTTTTTTTAATTTTTTCTAAATTTGAGACGCCTTTGAACATATCTCTAAAACAAATGATCAATTGGTTTTAAAGTAAATTACACATTAAAAAATATAAGGTGGGTCATCTGTCGGTTTGCTATAATTTTTCAATTGAAAACTTAGCTTTATGGCCAAAAATTAAAGTCTTGCTTAGAGCTAGTATTTACAAAAAAAGAGATTAGATTTTTTGTATATTCTTTGCAACTGGACAGCAGATTTAGGTTAGAAATATTACTATTCATTCAGGATTGTTATGTTATGAGAAAGGAAGAAAGAGGCTGATGAAAAAGCTTGAAAAATTTTATTCGTATATTTTTCAACAAAATTATATATATAATTATATGAATGTAGTAAATGCAGATCATGATGCAAAATTTGATGCTCATCTGTTGGTTTAGTTGGAACATACCCGATGCTTTTCGAAATATGTCAAGTTTAAAATTGTTCACTTTCCATCATGAATCACCCATTTTTTATTAATTTTAAACTTGGCATTTATCAAAGAGCATAGGGTATGTTCCAACCAAACCAACAGATGGGCCATCCTATACCAGAATTCTTAATCTGTACCAAAATGTTTGCACTTTTATAGGTAACAAAAAAAGGATTATCTGCTACGAGAATCTAAAACACTAATTTATTATTTTAGGTACATCAGACTAAGTAATTAATTCTAGATCTAATATACATAGGTTTAGGTAAAAAAAAAGAAAATGAAAAGTATAATTTTTTTACGAGGCATTGTGAAAGGCGATAATTTTGAAACTTTGCAAACTCAAAAAATGTTAGTTTCAGTGTTTTTTTTAATATGCGTTTTCGAGATTTTTTCCTTTAAATTTGGGAGTGGGACACATTAGGATATTGCAGCTATTGATAGCGATTTGAGAGTTTTCTGGACAAAGGCACGATAGGTGAAAATGTCGCTTGATGAAAATTCGTGAAAATCTGATGCAAACATAAAACTTTAAGTTATAAGTTTTGCTTGATGAAAATTCATGAAAAACTGAATGCGAACTAAAAACTTTGAATGCCTTTGTTCTAAATTTGAGACGCCTTTGAAAATATATCTAAAACAACTGTCCAATTGGTTTTAAAGTAATATTATACATCAAAAAATATAAGGTGGGTCATCTGTCGGTTTACTCATTAATTGCATTTTATTTCTATAATTTTTCTAATGAAAACTTAGTTTTATTGCCAAAAAGTACAGATTTCCTTAGACCAAATAGTAAATAATGACAGAGTTTAGATTTTATATAATCTTCACAACTGGAAAATAGCAGATTTAGATTAGTAATAGTACTATTTATTCAGGATTGCTATGTTATGAGCAGGGAAAAAAGAGGCTGATGAAAAACCTTGAAAAGTTGTATTCGTATATTTTTGAACAAAATTACATATAAATATTATATAATTATATGAATCTAGTAAATGCAGATCAGCAGGCAAAATTCGATGCCCATCTATTGGTTTGGTTGGAACATACTCGAGGCTCTTTGAAATATGTCAAGTTTAAAATTATTCAGTTTTCATCATGGACTGACCCCTGATAAAAACTGAATACTGAACTTGATATATTTCGAAGAGCCGATGTTCCAACCAAACTAGCCTGATGGGCCACCCTATACCTACATATAAATTAATCAAATTGCTAGCATGTTGAAAACTTCATATGTAGCTCACTCGGATTTTATTTATAAAGTCGCGAAACTGAAACAATTTTTTAGTATTATTGTAGACTAAGTAATTAATTCTAGATCTAATATATATAGCTTTAAGTAGAAAAACACGAAAATGACATTAATTTTTGACGTAAAATTTTATTTACGAGGCATTCTGAAATTGAGTCATTTTGAAATTTTGTATAGACGGGAAATGTAAGTTTCAGTGGGATTTTTTTTAAGAACCGTTTTCGAGATTTTTTCTTTTAAATTTGGGAGCTAAGATCTAAGCTATTGAAAGCGATTTGAGCGTTTTCGCGACAAAGGCACGATAGGTTAGATGTTGCTTGATGAAAATTCGTGAAGATCTGATGCAAACATAAAACTTTAAGTTATAAGTTTTGCTTGATGAAAATTCGCGAAAAACTGAATGCAAACTAAAAACTTTGAGTGCCTTTCACCATGATTGGAAATTTTTCTAAAGTTCTTATACGATTTTTAAGATTATAGGCTACAAATGTTCGTAAAAAAGTACTATTTCAACTACTATTTTAGAGCTTTAAAAATATTAAAAAATTTTTCATTTTCATAAAAAGTAAACCGAAAAATTGTAATTTTGAAAAATTGTCGAAACTTACAAATTTCACTCAACTTGGGTGCTTATAATTTTAATAATTTTTCTGCAGATTAAACATATCGTATAAGTCATATTTTATAAAAAAAATCTTATAAAAGTTTCTCAGAAAAAATGGAATGTCATTTTCGTGTTTCTCGGACCAAAATTAGGCTAAAAAACTTTGAAGCTTCAGTCGATGAGCCTGAAACTTGTAAACGAGTGCTATCGATGCAATACTGAAGGGTTCCCCCTCTAGAGCTTGATTTGAAAGGCTTTAGATTTATCAAGTTTCCAAAGTAGCCGTTTTTTTTATAGAAAATTTCATTTATCATATCATTTTTTGATAAACTATTGCCACCAAATCCAAACAGGCGTTGATATAATTTAGACGTCCTGTTAATATTGGCATATATTTTATACATCTTCCACATTCATGTTTTATGAGTTTCTTAGCAGTATATTTTTTTAAATAATTTATAAGATATCTCCTTACATAATTTTGTGTCAATCAATAACTACTTCGTGTGGTTCGACATTGGATCAATTATTGAATTTTGATAAAAAAAATAAAGGCACCATTTCAGGTTGTTTTGGTGAACTTATGCTCTTCATAATTCCTTCACAATTTGTCTAATCTTCAGTGATCATCAAATAATCTTTTATCAATATTAGATAAAAACTTTTGAAACCTTATGAGCAACGTTCTACAACAAGTTTCTTAAAGGATGATGTCAACACTTTCGATTTTCGAAACAATCATTGGCACGGAATAATCTTGAATAATCTTCATGAAAAATTTGATATCCAAGATATGTTATCGACTTGGCTTTCCTTGCTGTTCTCCTCGGGTTCAAGAATTTTTGTCCGTCGCAACTTTTTCTGTAAATCTTCTTGAACTTGTACCAAGTGGTTCGGGAAAAATAAAAAATCTTGATTTAAATCTTGTTTGGTAGAACTGCCTTTAAGAAGATAAGAAGATGTTACCCAAAAACTGTACCAAAATATATTGCCAGATAGCTGTGCCACGGTAGACTTAGAACTATGTCCCTATTCTGTCAGCCAAAAGGCCTATTCCGACTTATTATCCTGAACATTTAAAGATTCTATAAAAATAGCCAAGTTCGTTATTGGCAAATTTGCCAGACTGTCCAGGTCTTCAAAGTGGAATTTTCCCAAATTCTGGGTATGTTTGCTATAAGGCTTGGGGTAAGTCTTCCGAGTCCTTGAAGTTGTGATAGATGTCGTCATCGGGGAATATGCAGCCTTTCAGCTAAGAGGCCTATCCCAAATAATCATACTGCTTGCTGAACATTTTAAAGATTCTATAAAAAGCGCCAAGTTCGTTATTGGCTGATTGGCCAGACTGCCTCAAGTTTTCAAAGAAGGACTTTCCCAGATGAAACTTCATTAAATGTAATATTAGGCTTCAAACAAAATCTAATTCTTGATTTATATCAAGATAGTCTAGTGTATAAATGGTCTTCAGATTATTCGGGAAATATTATTAAATGGATTTCAACGACTTATATCACTTCCATAAAAAACTAATGTTGGCTCCAACAACTAATAATTTATTTAAGTTTCACTTTCGATTCTAATGTTCAAAGGAAGATATAAAATGCAGAATACTACTATACTATTTTTCTCAAGTTTTCAGGATAAAAAAAGATTTGTAGGAGTATGACAATCTAGGCCAACTATAAGCTTTACTTTCAGCTAAACTTTGTGGGAAAATCTTATTCGATTGGCAGTATACACTAAAATGTTTGAAAAAATAAAAGATATATTATTATTATAATAAATTATTAGTTTTTGATCACTCACATAGCTCGGAATATTTATGTATGAAAGCTGCAAATAAAAGTATGTGTCAGAGTTCTGTATCGCAAGTTAATTTTTAAATTAAATTTAAGGGACCACAACAATAGTTCGAAAACTACCAAATGCATTCAAAAGTTTTGAGTTTGGAAAATATAAAATTTCTAAGTTAGAATTTCTTAAATGGACAAAAATCGTATTTTTCGCTTTGTTGACCCGAAAGGACTTACCACTTCAACTAATACCTTAGCATAGCTAATAGCTTTATTGGGCTATCCCTAATGATTTAAATCTTAATGCTACTTGAACACGCCCCCCAATTAAAAGAACTTTTACGGTTTCAAGTTTTCAACTAGATCGTCTGGTAAAAAAAGTAAAGTCTTGGTTTCAGTTTGACCTTATTAACTTATTATATAATTGTGTTTAATTAACTGGGCTACAAACAATTTTCTTCAATCTAAAATTTAAACAGCCCTAAAATGAAGAATCTCCTTTCTAGAGCAATAAATTTTATCCTCTGGTACGGCGTCTTCTAACAATTTTAAGCGCAACTTTTGACAAATTGCTGTTAAACACTGCTTGTTTTTATTTAAAACTGCTTTGCTAAAGGTCATTGGCTTGAAGTATGGCTTTAACTGCTTGTTGCAATTATGGCATAAGCAGTTTTTTTTCGAATATTAATTGGCAAATTGCGCACTGCTTTGGCCGTGGGTTGCGAGCTATGAAAATGGTCGTTTGTATCATTGCATCGAACTGACGCCCACGTACGATTATGAATGGTGCATATTTGTCCAATGGACAGATGAATATTCGTTATGATGTTCGCTTACAGCCCAGCAGAGCCCGCCACGGCCTCCATGTGGGCGTTATTAATTATGCATAACGTTGCATTTGAGTAATACATTTGCCCAATTTTGTTGGAAAAGAAACGACAAAAATGCATTTAAGAGGAAAACCAACAGATGGCCCACCCTATTGTTACAGTTATTCAATTAATCGTAGCACATATCTTACAGACATCTTTCCATATCCCAATGTTGATGCAATATATGGTCTGTCTATGGTATGAAATAATCCATGAATCTATCGCAAATGTTCTTAGCTTTTTCTATGCGATTTACGATAAAAAGAACTCCAAAGTTGGAGTCACATATAGAAAGATAACCATGTGTCTTCTATTTTTCTTTTATTTTTTATTTTTATGATTCTCTCAAATCCTTCACTTCTATGTCCATCAAACCCTTAGAATATATGGTCTCATATTTTCTTTTACTCCCAAAATATATAACTTTTAAGCACGATTTGCAAAAGTCACATCCATGCAAATCTCTATAAATTCAAGACACCTCCATTGGCTTTCGGCTTTAAGCTGAAGGTCCCTGTTCTTTTAACAGTTATGAATAGAGATCCCTTAGCCCCTCAGTCATGGAATTATTATTATATCCGCCATATCCCGTAGTGGCCGAATCATTGTCTGATACTTATACACTGCTTGTCAGAAACCAAAAGCAGCATTCAAGCAGTTGCAAGCTTTTATGTAAACTTCGCTTACTAAATAAGCCTGTTCCAAAGTTAGGCGTCACTACTAGACGCTCCTTCAAATCGCTGCTGTCCTTTTAAGATCTTTCGATTTCTATACAAAATGCGCTCTTGTCAGCTGTCCGATAATTGAAAGAGTCCTTAGCGTTGAAAATAAAAGGCATTGGGTGACAGTCAAAACAATTACACTAAGCTGATTGAAATGCCCACAAATGGCTGCTAAAGGACAACAAGGTGCACACAGCGAAAGTGGCAAAGAGGTAAAGTGGCAAAACAACGGGCAGATAAAGGATAACAGCATAGAGAGCGAGAGAGACCCGAGAGCCAGGATAAGCTGCGACGCGTGTTCAAAATGTGCAAAAACCTAGTTGGGGGTTGTTTGACAAAAAACAAAAGGGTTACCAGCTAAGTCCCTAATAGCCATTGTAATAATTGCGAATTAGGCGCTGCATCTGGTCAGTTGGCCACTTACCCGATATGGTATGATCCGAGAGACGCGATGGCGGCGTATGTGCCGGCGTATGATGATGCGAGGATGAGTCCATGCCAGGTGTGGGTAGACCCGAATATAAAGCGCTGAAATCCTCTGGCGTGCTGCTGCACTTGCGCTGATGGTTAAGTGACGACGATGAAGATTTATCCAGCGTGGTGATGGGCGAGCGTGTATCCTGCACTGAGCTGGCCAGACTTAATAAACGATTCTCATGCGAACTGCCAATGCCCATAAGGCGATTGTCTTGAAAGGACATAAACTTGGTGTCCTGCGCCACACCGCCATGCTGCATATTGGCATGATCCTCAAGCAGACCCTGCTGCAAGCCCAGCAGGCCGCCCACTAAATTCGGACGTAACTCATCCATGGTCAGCTTGCCCTGGCCACAAGCGCCCGCTGCAGCGGCCGCCGAAAAGTTTAGTTGCCGGCTAAAAATGGCCGGAAAGATATTGAACTGCTGTGAATCGGCGCTGGACTGCGGACTCAGGCCGAGACTGTGGGGTGCCACGTGTGGTATGGATGCGCTAGCAGCTGCAGCGGCTGCGTTGGCGGCTGCCGCTGCGGCAGCAGCTGCGGAAACGCCGCCCGAGGAGCCCGGTCCGTTGCCTATGAGCAGCGTGGGCGCTACGCCGCCGTTGTTCAGCGTTAAGCCGGAGCCTACAAGTTGTTGTTGCTGTTGTTGTTGCTGCTGCTGTTGTTGCAATTGTTGTTGTTGCTGCTGCTGCTGCTGTTGTTGTTGCACCACGTGCGCTTGTGGTGTGACGGCAGCGCCTGTTGGTACCGCTTGTGGTTGTTGCTGCTGTTGGCTGGCCTGCTGCTGCTGTTGTTGTTGTTGCTGTTGTTGTTGTTGTTGCTGCGGTATGCCCGACGGTAGAAGACTGCCCGCATGCAGTTGATGAGCCGCCGCTGTCGCTGCGTGCGAGTGTGTGTGTGGCAGAGCGTGTGTATGCGGATGACTGTGCGCGTGGGCGTGTGTGTGGGAGAGCGCTTGAGCGCCGCCGTTTGAGTTGGAGCTGGGTCCGTTGGAGCTGTTGTTGTTGTTGTTATTGGTGTTGTTTGCTTGATTTGTTGTATTGCCGACGACACCTGCAGTAGTGCCGCCGCCGCTGCCGCCACCGCCAACACCACCACCGGAACCAGGGCCGCCGGCACAACTTTGATGTTTGAAATCCAATTTGTGGCCGGCGTAAAAACGCTGCGTATCGATATACGTTTTGAAGAAATCTATTGAATAATCCAACTGGAAGCTGTAACGCGTGCAAACGCGCGCAGTTTAAGGAAAGAAAGGAGAGAAAGGATGCTCTGGATGAGCCTGGGAGCTGCTTTTTTTAGCGATCGCGTTTTCTAACGATTTTAAGAGCAACTTTTCCCACAAATAATTGTTAATTGTTTAATAGTTGTTTAGACACTGCTTTGTTCTTTAACAGTCACTCGTTGTAAGTACAGCTTTAACTGCTTGTTGCAAGCAGTTCGTTTTTACATATTAATTAGCGAACTGTGCACTGCTTAAGCCGTTGTTGCACTGCACTTTGTTGCTGCTTGTTATTATTGCTTCAGCGACGGCTTTGCCTTATGTATAGCATATACATATGTATATACATATGCATAATTCTGACACTGCGTAAAAAAATTAAACACGCACTTTCAAAAAAAAAATAATGCATATATAGTTATTACGTTTAGCGACCGTTTGTAGCGTTATGTCTAAGGCCGTTAAAGCGACTGTGTTTATTTTTTGTGCACTGCTTGTTTATGGCGACGGCAGCCAAAACAAAAAACACAAAAAAATAACAAAAAGAATTTTCACCAAAAGCCGCCAAGAAAAACGGCTTTTAAATATTTTTGCACGCTTATATACATATGTATATGTATATAATGATAATATATATTTATTATGTCCTGCCAGTGTTGTGTGTTGCGGCTGCTCTTGTTTTGTTATTGTTATGTTCGTGGCGCTTTTGTTGTTGTTGTTGTTATTTGTTGTTGTTGTTATTGCTGCTGCACGCACGCACGGCGGTACGTATTCGCGGCCGATCAAACTTAAAATGATATACAATTTCAGGCAACATACAAAATTATAACGAAATTAAGGATCATGTGCGACGACAGCGTTGACGACGACGACGGCGACGATGACGACGACGTTGAGGACGACAACGATGAGAACGAAACGAGACGCCGGCGTCGCTGCTGCTGCTGGTGGTTGACTGCTTGGCTGCTGCTTGTGTGGACAATTGCGGGCTGTGCGCGAACGATTGGTGGTTAGAGTTAGTGTGTGTTTGTGTTTGTCAGTGTGTGTGTGCGTACAACATACATGAGACCACGAATCGTTAGTCGTACTAATAATTTGAAAAATAATGAACATTGTGTGTTTGTGTGTGTGCCCAAAGGACATCGTTGCTGCTGCTGCGTCGTCGTCATCAACGTCGTCGTCGTCGTCCTCTGTTGGCAGCAGCAGCAGAACGGCCGCCATGCTTTAGAATGTGACAAAACGACATAACCAAACAGCACAAACTAGCGCCTGCTTGCTTGCACGCCTGTGCAGCTTGCTATCTCGCTTTAACTTGCTTGGTTAATTTCGTTAGTTTGCTGCGCGTTTGTTTTGCGCTTGATGAGAGCCGACATACAAATGTTTGTTCGTATGTTTGTGCGTACGTACGCCATGTTTTTCTTGATCCAATAAGGGTCGCTGGCTGTCTATTGTTGTTGTTGTCGCAGCTAGCTCGCTCGCTCTGCCGCGCGCTCCATTTCCGGCACCTGCTGCCTGGATCTGGAACTGAAACTGTTTCTAGGCCTGAGCCTCCGTAAAAATGAAACAACATTTATTCTATTATACGTAAACTTTTCTAGCGCCGCGCGCGCGCTAGCCAAATATGTCTGACACACTTCCTTATAGAGAGCAGCAACACACACACACACACACACAAACATATGACGGACAACGGCATTGCATTTTGCGTCGCTGTCGGCGTCAACGTCAACGTTGACATCATCATCGTCGCCGCCGCAACATTGGGGAATTCTATTTGGCGGCGGCTGAATGGCGGCTGGCGACTTTTTCGAACGTTAAGAAAATACAAATACAACAAAAAAAGTAAAAGAAAACTCGTTGAATTTGTTACAAAGGCAGGCTAATTTTTTATTAAAAATGCACTTGAAACTTGCGCTGTCGCAGCGCTGCAGCAGCGGCTGGGTTAACGCGTGTTGTCAGTGAAAGTGCGCCTGCAAATTAGTTTGAGTCTTTACAAACCCAAAAAGAAATTATACAATATATGTATACAAAAAAAAAAAACTGTAGCATAACTTGTGGCACAGTTTGGCAGCTACTTTAGTTTAGAAAATATTTTGAAAGCTAAGCTTAACAGCTCAATAAGCTTAAAGACCAAGCGCAGCTTACAATGCCCGCCCAACTGTAAGCAAACAGAAGAGCTAGAAATTGCTTTCAAACTGTTGTCAAATGCTATCCTATCATTATAATTGAATTGCTTGATTGAATCAAAAAAATCACAAAACATTTCATTTATAAATTAAGTAATTGTTTAAAGTCGGATATTGCTATTATTTCAATCAACATTTTTTGTTTTTCTATAGCTACATATAGAATATATAAAAATAGGTAGTATAAGCGTCTAAAAAATGAAAAAGCATAATAATTAGCTATACAATTAAATGTTTTGACTGAAAGTCGGATATTTCTATTATTTCAATCAACATTTATTGTTTGTTTGGGTATTTTTTTTCTATAGCTACATATATATTGTTAGAAAGTTCTGGAAAAAAAAATCGAATCGAAATATTGAGAAAAGCCCAGTACGGATTCGATACGATTCTTCCAAAAAACTTTCTAATATTCATAATAAATTGAGATTGGGGCTATAAAATGAAACTAAGAATGATAAAAATAATTTTCTTGTTGAAATTTTTTGCCAATACTAAGCAAATTGGTATCGGATCGACGTTTAATCGAGAGCCAAAATATCGCACGTAATATTCAAGTTTTAACATGACGTTTGTGAATTTATAAAGGAATACGTTCACGATTCTCGTTTGTCGTGAGGTAGCACTTGAGAGACTATCGATATCTCGATTTCAAGCTATTCGGCCTATCACGAATTTCAACGTAGCATTTAGGAGTTTGACAAGCTGAGCCATTTCTTATAAGCAGTATGTTTAGCTTGATTCAAGTCATTTTCTACGCCAAGTCCTTGTATACCAAAATGATGATCATAACCTCTGGAAGCGAGGTTGGACTCATGTTTGTCCATCCGTCTGTCCGTTCGTATGAACGCCTAGATCTTGAAGATTAGTAAGAGCTAGAGGAACACGTTCACAACCTTTACTGGGCAGCTTGGAGCGCATTATTTTCTCAGAAAATGCAAGCCGTTTGGTGTGAATCATGTCAAGTATCTTCTTGCCCGAGTCCTCCCTACAGTAGTATTTCAAGGTTTTTGGCCACGACAGTTCAATATTTTGCACATGGCTGAAATGTTACACCGATCTGTGTGAACAAAATCGGCAGAAGGAGTCAAAGCAGACGCCAAGCCTATAGTCAAAAGATCACTACCCGGAAGCGATTGCTCAGCTCGTCCGTCCGTCTGTCCGTCCGATGAACGCCTAAACTGGCGATGGGCGGGACATCACTTTCCGCTGGAGCGCGTCTACCTAATACTGGTTACAAGTGACCTCGAATCACAATTTTTGCTAAAATCCACATTTTATCGATGCGGATACCCCAACCCCCGTAATCGAATAACTAAAAGAACTGTATTCGCTTTTTTTTGAGAGTATTGACAAATAGAATACTGTGCTCAATTGCATTTATTGTTTTTATATAGTCCAAACTAAAAGGTTCCTGACATTTTTCTATGTTATCAATTCAAGCTTTATCGCGTTTTGCAATACAAACCATAAAAATCCCAAGTCGCCTAAGCTATTTTCAATACGAAATACATAAAAAGTGTTCTAGTGTTTTATAGAAATTTTCCAAAAAACAAAACATAAAATAATCCAACAAGCGTGCCACATGCGCCTCGAAGCGTCCAAGCGCAAGTAAAATGCCAAAAAGTGTTGCTTGCTTTTAGGGGCGCCGCAGCAGCTGAGCGGCAGCGCAGCAGCAGCAGAGGCTCCCAAAAAATATGGCGTGCCTAAAGTCAATGTTTAGCGTGTGCGAAAGAGCGAGCGAAAGAGAACAAAAGCCAAATGGGTGGAACATACAGTTATACAGTTTGAGCGGCATTGAGCTGTAGTGCAAAGCCAACGCATTAGCTGCAGTTACAGTTTGAGAGGCCACACCTTTGTGTAGCTAGCTGACTCGCTTACGCTTACGAGCGCATGCGACGTGGCTAGCTGACCAATCAGCGGCTAGCAGCAGAGTGTGAGCGTCAAAATGGAGTGCGGCTTTAAGCTGTTGTGTTTGTTGCTGTTTTTTGGGTCTGTTGTGTTTGTTGCTGTTTGTTTGCTGTTGTGTTGTTGTTGTTGCTGTTGTTACTGCTGGGGTGCACAATGAATTAGTCTTCGTTAAATGTGGCAGGCTGGCCTGGCTCTGCAAAAGTTGACGCAGCTCGGCAGGTCCTCTCTATAAAGCGCTTTTTGTTGCCCATTTTCTTGGGCATTTTTGCACGTGGAACTTGTAAGCGGCAGGCCCGTTGCTGCAGTTGCGCCACGCCGTATTGCTATTAATGCTTAAAACAATACTTTGAACTGTAAGCCCCAAAATGTGGCTCCAAACTGACTTCAGCTGGCGCCTTTTATCGTCGACATCGTCCTTCGTGCATGTCGCTTAGGCGGTACATTTCTCTATGACATACTGCTGCGCCACTTTTTTGTGTGGGTGCGTCTGCTTTGAAACAGCCTCTATACATATATATATTTGTATATACATATATGTATATATATATATATAGCTGTCTATATTACATTTTTTTCATTTTTATGCTCATCATTGTTGCCCGCCGTTGTGGTTGCTATTGTTGTTGCAGCTGCTGACTGCGCCATTGTTGATTATTTTTTGTATAATATGAATATATTTAATTTTTTTTTTTTGTTGTGTACATTTTTGAGCCAAAATGTTTTGGCCCGTGCATTTGGCATGGCTTCGTCATGGCCGAAATGATTACAACTTTTTGTTTGACAATTGCGCCATCCTTTTAAAGCTTATTTAAAGGCATAAGTAAGCCAATTATATTTAAAGACACTTTTGTCAATGAATTTAGCTATTTGAATAAAGGTAGCTTCTGGGCTGTTTCAGTGTTTCTTCTAATGTTAAATCTATGATAATTTATCAAGCAGGACAAAATGATATATTTTTATAGTTTTTACGCAAATGATTATTTTGTAAAAATTAATTTGTAACTACAGCCCTCTTTATCCAAACAGTTTCTGCCTAAAAGATATTTTTCATACGGAATACGTAATTGGATTTACAATTTCTGTCAGGTTGCTCGCCCGGAGATTTCCACAAATGTTAGACGTAAAGTAGGGTGATGGAAGGGTAGAGTGGAGGCGTTTGGCGTATAGCAGGAAATTCGCATTTAGTATTAATTAATTAATAAAATATATTCTAAGTATTTGAAATGGGGTTTCAATAATAATTAAAACTCGTTATTTTGTTTAAGACTTTCAATTAAAAACAAAATATATAAGCTTAACCCACTTGGGCACAAAAGTTGTTTGTTTTGAAGGGTCTCAGCTCTTAATGGATTAAGATTTAAATCGAGTATAGAAAAATGTTTTTTTTTTGCTTATTTATATTTTAAACATTGGCAATTTAGCTATTTAAAATGAAGGCTATAATCCAATAGGAAATAACTAGGTTAATCGCTATACATATATATATATATATATGTATAAGTTCCTCTAATTCCGGGTGAAGCGTAGGGCCCTCCTCGAGGGTTGTCATCTTGTCGCGATGAGGAGGCTCAGTAAGTGCAATGATCCTGCGAGCGATGTCGGCGGTAACCTAGTTACCGGTAGGGCCTTCCAAGCCGATAAGGTTAAGGGTGAGCACCGAAGCTAAGAACAATCCAACCGGTAGCGTCTGTCTGCAGGTTAGCAGCGGATATAAACTTCTACCAAAGGGCGCGTCCATCCGCCTGTTTGTTGAATTGAACTCAAAGGTAGCAGCCCTACCATTGGACTAGAAACCCTGGGCTAATCACCCATATTTTCGAAAATACCTGATTACTAATCGCTATACATAGTATTATGGTATTATGTCAAATATTAAAAACGATTCGAAGATCGGATGGGAGCAATCTTGGTCTATAACCCCCAAGGGCGCAATCTAACATATAAGGATGTATTTCCAATCTGCTTTCGTGTCTTCCGCTTAGATTATTAATGGTGTCCCCTATGAAATCTATATTAAGGTCCTTATATAAATTTCTATTCCTAATATACCAAGAAGCATTTGTTATTTGGCGTAGAGTTTTATTTTGTAGCGTTTCAATTATAGAAAAATGTAGTTCTTACTTCATCGACGATTGCAACCGAATGGATTTGTTATTTATAAAGAAGTTTTAGCTTGAAATATTTTTGTAGATTCAAAGGAGGAGAATACTTCATAAACAAAAAAAAAAAAACAAATCAAATCGGTCCATTAATTTTATATTTCTAGTGTTGCGATTTGTTTGCCTTGGAAGATTATGACAAAAAAAAATGGATCGTTTAGCTTACAAAAATTTAATAAAAACTAATTTTTACCACTTTATTTAGCATATACCTAAAATACCATCTGGTTTTTAAATATTGTGTATTTTATTAATTTTCATATATATTTAAATTCTATAGGATCAACAAGAAAATGTTCTAATATGTTTTAAACAATGGAAAATAACATAGATACATATTTACCAACCAATTAAAAGAAAAAAAAGTACAAAACATTTTTAAAGCTACAGAATTCGGCCAAGGTTCCAAAGCCGTCTTTGGATAATCGAAATTTGACTACCCTTGTACCAAGTGACATTCGAAATTCATGAAAATAACTTCTTGCTTTATTTTTTTGCGAAGTTCCTTACTAGCCGAAGAATTTTATATCGTAAATGAACCTCTTGAACCGGAAAGAGCGAGGCCGAAGAATTGACAACCCTATGCGTAATGGAATATATTAAACAATAGCCCAAAAAGCTATCTGCTTAGAAAAAAAAATTAGGATCTGCTGCAAATCTTCGAGTAATCGGCTTAACATTTCGGGTTAGGTCATTGAATTTCTTTGAGATCAAGAAAAGCTATTCTTCTTAAAAAAAAAATGCTTGCCTATGCCCAAAAGTCTAGTATGTGAGATTTGCCTTTAAGATGTTTAAATGCAGTTTTATATATATTTTTTTATTTATGAATATTAGTACATAATATAAAACTATCGTATTCTCTTACAAGTGCAATTAAAATCTTTAAAGGGCCATAACATGCAAATTAGACGACGAAACGCTAAAAAAAAAATTCAAATTCGTGATCTGAGTGATCTCCGAACACTGAAAAACTGTATCGTCTCAACATTAAATGGCCATACAGTCTAAATGACACGACTTAGCTTGAAAATAAGGCAAATTCGTGATTACTTCAACTCCGAAAAATGTTTCAGTCCCATCCAGGAGCGGATCCAGGATTTTGGTAAGGGGGGTCCAGAGAAATCTGTCCAGAGAAATCCATCTTTTATAATTGTGAAAAATATTTTTATTAGGGTTTTCTGATCCCGAAGGGGGCCGAACCCGAAAACCCCCCGTGGATCCGCCAATGGTCCCATCTTTAAAGAGCTATTACTTCCAAATTAGACGACTTTGCGCGAAAAGAAGCCAAATTCGAGATTATTTCAACTCATAAAAATTGAATCGTCCCTTCTTAAAAGGGCATTCAATAACTTCCAAATTAGACAACGAAATGCGAGAATAAGGTAAATTTTTTATGATAATCTTTTACAAGTATAATTACACTAAAAAATATGGATCTTTTTAAAAATATTATTTTCGGGATAGTCTATAGTTCCTATACGATTTCGAAGATCTTAGACTCGAAATGTTTGTAAAAGAATTCTCTTTCAGCATAATTTTGAAACATTTTTATTTTTTTGTTAACTAGGCGGCTCTGCCTTCCACTCTTTACACTCGCCAACCTCCACCCCTCCCTACGATCACTTCGCGATCCGAACTATATATATCCTTATATATAAATGTCAACGTCGAAAAACTTTTTTATATAATAGAGGGATTAAAGCCAAAATAAATGGTCGAAAATTAATTTAGACCATGGTTGCTTGTAACTTCTATGATTTTTCCTTTATTTGTATATGTTATATATCACTGTAAAGAGCGCATCAATACCTGTTGATCTAACTGATTTTATTTCCCGAAATATTAACGAAAATTCAAAACAAGTGCCCAAAAACATGGTTTTCGAAAATATCTCGAAAATAGTGCTTGACAAAAAAAAAAAAAAATTGTTGGCATTTTCGTGTGTGTCGGCCCTAATGTCCGTTTTAGATGACCCTAAAATTTTTAAGCTAGATTTATTGATTTAATTAATTAATTTAAAAAAAAATTCATTGCAAATAGTTTGTTTTTACCAAATAATGTAAAATAACAAAAAAATCACAATTATTAATTTTTTATATAAATAAAAAGATTTTAATAAATTCAAACGCAGTTTTCAAATCAATTTTAAACTACTCATATGGTTAGACAAATAAGATAAATGTGAGATTTTGACTAAATTAAAGAAACCTTAAATAATAGGCCGATTATATGGAATTCGAACATTTTATGCGAATTCGTTTTGAAACCGAAAGTTTGATGTTTCCAATTTCATTAAAACGAATTTTATATGTGGCTTGAAAACAAATATTTTGTTGCAAGAGAAATTAAAATGAATCGGCAAAGTAGGTTTAATAAGTATGCACCTTATATATTCAGTAGTCTGAAATAATTTCTTTAATATTCCTTCATATTGTTAGATAATATTTATGCCATCTTCAAGTTGGATTTGATTATTTTTTTCTGACTTAACCCAAAAGGTGTGACATGAAATCGAATCGGAATATAATTTTTCGGTTTGATTTTTTCGCTTTAAATTAAAGCTCCAAGCATTAAAAATATGGTTAAATTTCTTTAAACAGAGAGTTGCAGCTCTGTGAAAAGTCTTGAATAAAATAAAATATATTATTTTTTTTAGTTTAAAGTTTATGCAGTTATACATACCAAAAAGTCCTTTAACTATCAAAATTTATTAAATTTAAAACAAGTATATAAAGCATACAAGCGGCTTGCAAAAATATAAAAAATATATTAAAAACTGCAAATATGCAAAAATGTGTGCCAAAAATAGCTTTCATTAAAATTTTAATTAATTTTATTGTTGTAGTTTATGAAATGTCTTAGTCAACTGAAAGAAAGATTCTAGGAGTCCGGAACTCCCTACAGTATTCAAGTTTATTACTTAAAGAATGAAATAATCCAGCTTATTGTTTTATATACATATATATATTTATCTCAGAAGTTTTGCGTTCATCCTCATCACCATCACCTTCACCATATCCTTTATTTAGCATAGTGCGTTTTTTGCGTTGATTTCTCAGAAATCTTAAAATCTTAAGAAATGTTTCATTAGAGCTTTTGAAAAATGGATTTTTGAGCTTTATTAGAAAGAAGGGTCAGGATGGTTCTGGATATATCTCAGAAGTTGAACGTTCTTCGTCATCATCATTTCCTTTGACTTCCACAGAAACATAAGGTGTTTTTTTTCAGTGGATTAATCAAAAATCCTAAGAGCTTAGGAAATGTTTCTTTAAAACTTTTGACAAATGCAGTTTTTAGCTTTATTAGAAACAAATGAGTCTCAGTATGGTTTTGGATCTATCTCAGAAGCTTTGCGTTCATTGTCATCATCATTTCCTTTATCTTCCACTGAAGCATAGGGTGTTTTTTTATTAGTTGATTTATCAGAAATCTTAAGAGCTTAAGAAATGTTTCATTAAGCTTTTCACATATGAATTCTTAGACTTTATTAGAAAGAAATGGGCCAGGATAGTTCTGGATCTATCTCAGTAGCTTTGCGTTTATCGTCATCACAATTTCCTTTATCTTCCACTGAAACATAGGGTATTTTTTTCCAGTTGATTTATCAGAAATCTTAAAAGCTTAAGAAATGTTCCATTAAAGCTATGGGTCAGGATGGTTCTGGATCTATTTCAGAAGCTTTACGTTCATCATCACCATTTCCTGTATCTTCCACTGAAGCATAGGGTTTTCTTTAGTTAATTTATCAGAAATCTTGAGAGCTAAAGAATTATTTCGGTAAAGCTTTTGACAGATGGATTTTTGAGCTTTGTTAGAAACAAATGGGCCAGGAGGGTTCTGGATCTATCTCAGTAACTTTGCGTTCATCGTCATCATCATTTCCTTTATCTTCCACTGAAACATAGGATGTTTTTTTTTTCAGTTGATTTATCAGAAATCTTAAGAGCTTAAGAAATATTTAGATAAAGCCTATGGATTTTTAAGAAACAAATGGCTCAGTTAGAGGGAATTAATCACGACTATGGTTCCTTAGCTTTAGTAAAACTATAAATTCTGTTTAAAGTATATTTATAAACTATATATTATACATATGTTAAATGTTTGTATTATAAATTTTGGGTTTTTTTTTGAGAAATTGCAGTTGATCAAATATATGAATAAAGTTCATATGATTTTGAGGCTTTTTGAAATAATTGTGAATTTTATACTTTACTTTTATTTACTGAATATGTAGATGAGGCCTAGATGAGGATTTTGGTGGCTTCTTTAAAAAAAAGGATCTGTATCGAAAAGCTGAAGAGCTAGATCGTAAGTCTCGTAACTAAGCTCATGCTGCTAGATCTGTTGGCACTAGAGACTTGGAAAAATCGATTTCTTGCTTTGTTCTGATCATTTTGATGAGGTTTGTGGCCGGACAAAATTTGTTTTCAGTGACTTCATAGGCATACACATACTACCTAAAGTAGAAGGTCTAAAATTAGAACAAATCTCCCAAGTATTGATATACTCTAAGGCTTGAAAACTTGCTTATAGATATCCTATAATATCAGGTCAGCATGGACAACATAAAAGCTGCTCCAAACTTAATCGTCGTCATTCAATGAGCTCAAAATTTGCTGCCAAAAACTTAATGCATGTGCACACACACAAATACATATACAGAGTGCATGCTATTAATTGCTTTCTAAATATAAAACATAAATAGATGCATATAGTGCACATTGCACATATATCTGGTTATACTTATGTAAGATATGTGTATGTGTACGTTGCATATGTGTAAGTAGTTTTTGAAGTTGGAACTTTGTCAAAGTGGCAATCCAACATCATAAAGTAAGCTGCAGAGTGAGTTGAAGGAAGCAAGTCAGAGCTAGTCGTTTAGAGGTACAAACACACAAACACACATACATACATACGTACACACAGATACACACACCCATATATACACCCACACAGCCATACAAGGCTATTAAGCATCCATTTAGGATACTAATTTGTGTATCATTACAAATTGTATCTGCACACATTTGCACACACACGCTCACACACACACACCCATGCATAAGCTGCCCTTTCAAACCCACACACATGTACACTCACCCATTCACTCTCTCACTCTTATATATAGAGCGAGTCAAGCAAATGGCAGCCATTGCCGTTTGCCTTTGTCGCCATGTTACTCATACGCAGTGTATGCCACAAATGCAATACCAAAAGCCAAACCGACAACAACAACAACAGCAGCAGCACCAGCACCACATGTCGTTGTTGCTGCTTTTATTGTTGTTGCTGCTGATGATGATGATGATCATCATCATAACATCAATTAGGGTTCCATCTATCTATTCAACCAACAAAGCCAGCAAAAAGCCAACCCGAAAAACAAAAACCCAAAAATGCAGACCAACAAATGGACGCCAGCAAACAACAACAACAAGAATAACAACAAGAGCATGGAACACATAGCCATAGCCATAGCCATTGCCCACTTTTGTTCCCTTTTCCCCTTTCCTCTTATCGCATGGTTGGCTCGTTGACTGTAAGTCGACATCTTTCAATTTCTAGAAAAATATCAACAGCAAAAACAAAAAAAAAGAAATGGAAATAAATGGAATAAAGGCAAGAGAAAGTCGACATTGAAACTGCGAATTTTATATACTCTACAGGCAGGAAAAACTGGTAGCTCCCAAAACTTTGATATCTTGCTGCTTGGAGAGCTAAATGTTGAAACTTGAGTTTCTGTCTATTTATTTCTTACATCCTCTCTAGTACACTTTTGGATAAAAAACAAATCCGTATTGCTGAGTATACACAAAGCAGATGCATGCTAAAAATTAAAGAAAAGAGTGGAAAATAATTTTTAGGATATTCAATCCTGTGGAAGAAGGTCAGGAAAGGAAGTATAATAAGCAGATGAATATTACTTAACTTGGCGTTTCTTAGTAGACGAAACCAGTTTCTGGGTAAACTATTCTTTGAAGATCTGGGTAGTCTAGCTTATGTGGCCATAGTGGATCTGGCTACTTTCGTCGAATCCTCAAAATGGTTTTGCAACATGAGAGACTTAGGCGATTAGAGATTTCTTACAGTTTTTGATGCTCCTCCACAATTCCAACCTATCTTGAATTTCTTTCCTCCCCTTCTTTTAATTAGGCAATACCTCATGATCTCTGGGTGATCTCTGTCACTATCTGAGCTGCCTATAGAACCACTTAAACTTAGTTAACATAAGAAAATATTAACTATTTATTCCGCCGTGAAACTAAACTTGAACATTTTATTCGCAGTCGTTTTGAAACCGACTGTTTAGTGCGCTCAATTTCACCAAAACGTATTTTTCATGTGGTTTAAAACCGAATTGAGACGAATCGGCAAAATTGGAAATCAATTTTTTAATACTCTTTGATATTCTTAGATTGTATTTATACCAACTTCATGTTATAATTAGGAATGGGTGTTAAATTTTACTGCGACCCAATATTGTAGCTCCTTTAAGGCTCAGAGCTTTATCAAAAGTCCAAATGGCCTGCATATGTATATTCCACTAAGGGTAACAACGATCATGCCCAGACTTCCACATCAAGTTACATATTAATTGGGAAATATACAAATTTATCGAAAATTAAAAGGGAAATTATTGGCCAAAAAATTTGTTTTCCAGAGCACGCAAAAACGAAACCTAATAAAATTTTTCGGTTTGGCTTTTCGCTTTTCGGAGTATGGCTTACCCAAATTTATTTTTATTTTTCAAGACTTGAGTTAGTATAAATTTTTTTTTTCCTTTTAGTGCTCCTCCAGGCAGCTTAGAGCTTCTTTAAGAACTTTCCTTCGAACACTATTGGGCGTAGTTTGCTTAGCTGTGTCCGAGTTGACGTTGTGTAGGGACAATTTGTTTAATATTTTACGTTGCCAGGTTGCCTTCTGCTTCCTTGGGGATTCCATTCCAAAGACATCCTGACAATGCTGCTTTGATTTTTGCTAAGAGCTTGGCCGATCCAACGCCACTTGCGTATTCTTATCTGAGTGCAGCTGGGAACTTCACTAGTACGGTGCCATGGTTCCACGTTTGATGTCCAGTTGGGCCAGAATATCCCGCATATTATACCTAGGCACTTGTTAACGAATGACTAAAGTTTTGACATAATTCTCTACGCAATCAGCCTCTTCTCGATGCCGTAAAACGCATTGAAGATTCTCAAGCTGTTCTTCAGGTTTTGGTTTCTCCATATGCGGAACAAGCCTCCAAATGCAGAACAAGCTTTGTTGAGACGATTCTCTAACATATATCCACCCCACCACTGGGGTGGTGGTACTTGTGGTACCAAGGTATGAGAAGCTATCGATCTATCTATCTTCGATAGTGTTCCCCGCAGTTGCTTATGCTACCTTGGCTGGTGTGCTTGAGGCATCGCATCGCTTTGGTTTTGGATGCGTTTATTGAGAGAGTCCAACCTTGCTGGCAAGGATCTCAAGATCATGCGCTTTGGCTTGTACAATAGCCGCTGCTTAAAATTCCTTGCCTTACAAACTGCCTAAGAAACTTATAGTGCCTTGCTTACACCCTGACATGAAGATAAAAAGACCAAAATGAAAATGCTTGGGTTGCTCGAGTGATGCCTGAAATGGTAATGGTTGTTGTTTTCTTGCTTGCCTGCTCAAATGACTCCATTTTCCAAAATAGACATACACATACATAGGCACACACACGCATATAGAGACAACCTGCTTGCGGGCACAGTCAACAACCCTAGTTGGAATCCAAAAAAACGTTGCGTTCCCCAAACCACTCCCCCCAGCACACTCAGTCAAGACTTTGGAATGGCACAAGAAAAATGTATCTCATTGATGTGGCTTTTTAACTTTTCATTATTTACCGCTAAAAGCATCTTTTAAAAATTTCAAATGGGTAGCGCACGAAACAACACGGACACAGTTACTCAAACCCACGCACACACACACACACACACAGACACATAGATATAGACATAGACAAAGTAAGAGAAAATGGTTGACTGCGCGCAAAGTGCCCGCCGCCCGCCATTTTGCCAACGCTTTGATATCCTCTGCCTTGAATCCTCTCAACCAACTCATTTAGCTGCCATTTTTTTTTTACCTTTTTTAGTTTCTTTTTTTTATTATTTTCTCTTTTGCTTTTTTTTTGTTTTTGCTATATCATGTCTGTACTGTGTCCTTTGCTATACTCGTCGTCCTTCGTTGTGCCTTGTGGCTGCTTTGCCGTTAAACATTTTCCATTTTTTTTTTCTAGCCATTTTTCTTCTTTCTATTTCTTTTTTTGCTTTGCTCATTTTTACTTTGATTGCAAAACGCACTTTTATTCCTTGTCGCGCTTAAACGCTTTTAAAGGCACTTTTTCCCCCAGATTTTGCTTGACTTTATGTCCTTGTTGCTGTTGTTGTTGGCTTCAAACTGACAAACTGACAAACGGATAAACTGACAAACTGTGCAACATGCGCTGTATGTATGTATGTATGTATGTATATGTTTATCGGTGTGTCTGTGTCGGGTAATTTAGCCTATTAGTTTCTTGGATGCTTTTACACAAGCACACACACATTCGCGCAAACACTCACTCATACATATACATATATACAATTACAAACACTCATTCGTATATACATATATAATGTGTATGTATGTGTATATAAAGTACATAGCTGCCAGCAAAACGCCATTTGCACTTGAAACTCTTTAAGTAGCATTAAAGCTAAGCTTTCCCAATATATTTCAATTTATTTCATATAGTAATATTTAATCCTATAAATATGTTTTTAGCTGTATAAGAAATTTTAAATACATTTATCTTTTACATATAAAAAAAAACTAAATATTAAACAAGCTTAATATACATATATCAAATATAGCCCAAATCTTGTTTTTAGATAAAGCAACTGAGACTTTATCTAATTAAATTTTTTCGAGATAATAATTTCCAAATATTGAAAAATAAAAATCGCCTTTAACAATCACAACAGGAAGTTTGTATTATATTTCATCATGCCATAAATAATTGCCAAACTTCGCCTTCTTTTCGGACAAATTTAAAAGAACCTCCCCTTAAAGTGATTTTTTTTTCACTCGTTCAAGTCAATAATCGATGAATATCGAATTGTGTTGCTCTATATTTTGTTTATAATGTTGCCAGCCTCATTTTGGACAAACCCTTCTTAAGGATGATATTCAGAAGGATTCCAATTGACCCAAGTTTATGGTCAGTAAAAATAAATTAAATGAGCTCTTGTGTTTTAGATGATTTTTGATGAAAATTCGGGATCAGCTTGGCAATGATCAATAAACAGCTAGTAGTGGAAGTAACATCGATGTTATAAAGATGACATTTTTATTTCGATTTTCGATTATCGGAAAGTAACTCTGTATTCCTACAACATCCTCAGAAAGCGAGCAAGGCTGGCACTCTAGTGAGCTACAAGCGGAGTTCGCGTAAATCAAAAAACTTTGAGATGATTTTATTTAATACCTAATACATAATGAATGAATCTCTAATTAGTTTAAAGATTATGAGTCTGCAATTCAGGCTGGAACAGAACATTTTTTTTATAACCCACAGGCTCACCAAAAAAAGTGTAAACTTTACATATGACAGAGGCACCCCTTGTGGACTTTGAGCAGCTTAATCCGAAGTCCAAAAAACCCGATCCAATGGTTCTTAGATAATATCCAAATTATCTCGTTTTATGGGTTTTTTTGGTGGTTATCCATAACCCATGTGTGAAGGAATTCGGCTGCTCAAAATCCGTAAGGGGTGCCTCTGTCACATGTAAAGCTTAAGCACTACCTCGGGCAGTTGAATTGTTAATACATTTCCCACACTTTTAAAGATTTTCCGGAAAAAACTCATTTTTATTAGATATCTCTGAAAGAATACAACATGCAGCCAAATGTTAAAAAATTTCCCATTTAGTGACATTCTATTGATTTCTGAACAAATCCCGCGAACAGTTGAAATGTTAATAAATTTCCCACATTTTTGAAGATTTTTCGGGAAAATTGGATTTTTATTTGGTATCTCTAAAAAAAATCCGCCAGGCAGACAAAATGATGAAAAATTTCCCAACCATTTAGGAATATTTGTTCTGATTTCTGTCTGGCTGATAAAATATTGATAATTTCTCTACCATTTAGCAATTCTTCTGACAATTTGATTTCATTTTACATCTCTTAAGGAATGAGGAAATGATAAAAAATTTTCCAACCTTTTAGGGATGTTTCTTCTGATCTTTGGACGTGCAGATAAAATATTGATAATTTTTCTACCATTTAGCAATTCTTCTGACAATTTGATTTGAAAAAAATAACCCAGGCAGACGAATGATGAAAAATTTCCCAACCATTAAAGGGTATAACTTCTGATTTCTGTCGGGCAGATAAAATATTGATAATATTACAATTCTACTCAACTATTTAGCAATATTTCCGACAATTTGATTTCATTTGTTATCTCTAGAAAAATTCCGCCAGGCAGACAAAATGATGAAAAATTTCCCAATGCTTAGGGATATTACTTCTGATTTCTGTCTGGCAGATAAAATATTGATAATTTTTTGCCATTTAACAATACTTCTGACAATTTGATTTCATTTGTTATCTGAAGAAAAAATACGCCAAGCAGACAAAATGATAAAAAATTCCCAATAATTTAGGAATATTTTTTCAAATTTCTGCCAGACAGATGAAATATTGATAATTTTTCTACCATTTAGCAATATGTACTTCTGACAATTTTATTTCATTTGTTATCTCAAGAAAAAATCCGCCAGGCAGACAAAATTATGAAAAATTTCCCAACCATTTAGGGATATTTGTTCTGATTTCTGTCGGGCAGATAAAATATTGATAATTTCTCTACCATTTAGCAATACTTCTGGCAATTTGATTTTCATTTGGTATGTCTAGAAAAAATCAGCCAGGCAGACAAAATGATGAAAAATTTCCCAACCATTTGGGGATTTTCTTCTGATTTCTGTCTGGCTATAAAATATTGTTAATATTACTATTCTACTCAGCTTGAAAAATCCGTCAGCCTGACAAAATTATGAAAAACTTCCCAACCATTTAGGGACATTCCTTCTGATCTCTGGAACAATCTGTCAGGCAGATAAAATATTGTCTTTTGTATAACCTTTTGGATTTGGTATTTATTATCGCTCTGCTTATTTTTCTTGAAATATAATTAATTAAAAGTTAGTTATCTGCTGGTTTGGTTTTTAATTCAATTTTATTATTTGAAAATACTTATATAAACAAATCAACAGATGGCTGATTTTAAATTAATTTAAGCATTCAAAAAATAGTGCGCCATGAACTTTGATGTAACGAAACATCGGTGAATTTAAGCTAAAAAATATTTAAAATTAAAGATGAATAAAAGACAGTGGTAAGAGACATCACATTCGATGTATCGAAACATCGATGTACCGAAGTTAAAAAATATCGAAAGAAAATTCGTGAGCATATAAGTAACGACCAGAGTAAATAAATATAAATAAAAGACAATGATAAGAGATATCACATTAAATCAGGAAATATTTTGAAGCTACTGTACTGCGTTTATAGTTAAGTTAGCCCTTACCGAATTGTGGAATATTTATGTATATAGATATCGACGTAAAAAAATCAAATAAGCTTTGCTTTTTAAACATCAAATTTGCTTGGTTGGGTCATATAGGGTGGTCGTTCAGTAGGTTCGGTTGTTAAACACTCAAAATTGGGAACATGCCTAATATTTACCGAAGAAGTACGAATCAAATGAGAACCTGAAGTATTTTTCCAATTAAATAATAAGTAAATAGAGTACCTTTGTACAGGGTGGGTCATCTGATGGTTTGCTTCTTAAGCATTCATAATTCATATAAGGAACATATCCATACATAGCGTATGCTCTTTGACATATAGCATGTGAAATTTAAAAAGTACTCAATTTTAATCGTGGATCAACCGAACTATGAAAATGAGAGCATTTTCTAACGATTTTTATTTATATGTTATTTAAAAGCTGTCTTTATTAGACAATAAGTAAATTTGCTAAATAATATTGAATAAAATTTAAGAATAATAGCAAGTTTCCACTGAAATCCGTGTGTGTTATGACCAAAATATTGACAAATAGTTGTTAAATACTGCTTGTTCTTATCTATTCCTCTAATTCCGGGTGGAGCGTAGGGCCCTCCTCGAGGGTTGTCATCTTGTCGCGATGAGGAGGCTCAGTAAGTGCAATGATCCTGCGAGCGATGTCGGCGGTAAACTAGTTACCGGTAGGGCCTCCCAATCCGATAAGGTTAAAGGTGAGCACCGAAGCTAAGAACAATCCAACCGGTAGCGTCTGTCTGCAGGTTAGCAGCGGCTACAGCGGGCGGCTGATTTGCAGTAAGCGGCTCGCGGGCGCGTCCATCCGCCTGTTTGTTGAATGGAACACAAAGGTAGCAGCCCTACTATTGGACTAGAAACCCTGGGCTAATCACCCATCTTTTCGAAAATACCTGATTACTGCAACCAAAGAACTGCTTTGGTAAAGCGTAATTTGCTTGATGTATATTCTTGATGTAATTTCCAGTTTTTAGCTGAATCAACTTTCGTAAAACAAAAGCAATGACTTGGTTTCAGTTTGATTAATTTAATTAACTGGGCTTTAAACATTTGTCTTCCCAAAGTGTCGCTTTGCAGTCTAAAAATTAATCTGTCCCATAATGAAGAATCCCCTTTATAGAGCAATATATTTTATCCACTCGTAAAGTGTCTTCTTAAAATTTGGAGAGCTGTGTGCTAAGTGTTGTTAAACACTGCTTGCTTTTATTTGGAACTGCTTTGTTAAAGGTCATTTGTTTGAAGTATGACTTTCACAGCTTGTTGCAAATTTGGTCCAAGCAGTTACTATTATACTTTATTGGCAAATTGCGTAATGCTTAGGCCTTGATGTTGCGTCATCGACCATTCTTCGCAAGGATTACAATTTGCTAGGACCTCTTTGCGTCAAATTTTGTATGCGGAACTGCATTTACACGCTTACAAGTTTCAAATGATGCAACAATTAAAGCCCACGAACTATTGGGCTGGAGAGGCAGATGGGACCACAGCCAGATGAGTTTCCGTCAAAAAAAAATCATCAAAAATTATGATGTAGTTGAGCTAGCCGTGGCGGCCATTTTGGCAATATTATTTTTCATACATAAATAAATGAGTAGTTTCAAACTGACATTTGGTATATACATTTGCCCAATTTAGTTGGAAAATATAGGAATAAAATGCTATTAACAAGCTGATTGACCTACCAATGATGACCCACCCTATATTTATATGCATTATGGACGTTTAAGCTTGCGATTTGAACATTAGAGAATAACTTTTAATAGGTGCTAAATAATTAGCAAGTGGACTTAAAATCTCGTTACTAGAATTAAATCCATATGAGTTTTAGTTAGTACAAACCTTCAAAAGATGTTATGTATAGCACAAGTTTGGGTCATCCAAAAATTTGCAAAATTAAATCGAAACATATTTACACAGTTGACTGCGAAATCTAAAAAAGATTAAAGGAAAAAGCTTAAAACCACTAAATAAAAAATTAAATGTCTTAAGTTTCTCAAAAACCGATTATTACACGAGTTTAACTCGCCCATTTGTGTACACTAATTTAATTTAAATATACATACGTCTGTGTTTCCAAATAGGCGATTTGAAATCGTGATAATAGCAACCGCAAGAACTATTAATAATAAATAATTAATTGTTAAACAATAAATTTAAAAAAAAACGCGAAGAATCGCTTAAAATAATTTTGAAAAAAAAGTGTGCAAATTAAACCAGCAATTCGTTAAAATAAATAATAAACTAAAATTTTTTAAACAAACTTCGGTTCGTGATTAAATAAAAACATTTCGCTTAAATCGGCATACGAAATTTATCTCTCATATCTTATAATTATCAGTGTTAACGAAAATCTTTTTAGAAACGGTTGGCATCTATCATTTTTATATATTATACTGAGTGTTAGGTTTACGTTGCCAAAAAGTAAGTCAGATGTAAAAAATTTTCTAATAATCTGTTTAGTTTTTGGTGCCGAAATCTCTCATTTATTAGAGATTAAATTTCGCTTAAATCGGCTTACGAAATTTATCTCTCATATATCATAATTATCAGTGTTAACGAAAATCTTTTTAGAAACGGTTTGCATCTATCATTTTTATATATTATAATGAGTGTTAGGTTTACGTCGCCAAAAAGTAAGTTAGATGTAAAAAATTTTGTAATAATCTATTTAGTTTTTGGTGCCAAAATCTGTCATTTATTAGCTACAAATATTTCGCCAGAATTAAAAAAATTTTAAATCATCGGTATCATCGGCTATCGGTAGCCTGCATGCAGTTATTTTTTTTATTAAATTGATTATATTATATATATTATTTCTTGTCATATATAATATTCTTAATTTAAGAAAAAAATAACCGAAAATCGAAATCAAGTGAAACGTTTTAGGAATGTTCATATCTAACAACAGCAAAGTTGAAAAATACGTGTTAACTAATCGATAAATAAATTGTGAATTTTTTTCCCTATATTCGTTGGTTTAAATAGCTGTAAAGAAATTGAATCGGTTTTGGAGATTTTTTTAAAGAAATCGTGTATATTCTATAATTATACAGAATGTTAATTGTAAGGCATGACCGCATAAATAAAATATGGCTAAAAAGTTTTAGTTGTAAAAAATGCTACATATGCTTTCTACTAGAAAACAGTATGCAAAATCAAAAAAAAATCACATTTTTAATAGTGGGGCAAATCCGACCTATCAATTGGTTTTGGCTATAAAATGACATCAACTCAACAAGTTCGATAATCCAAATTAAAGCTTACGCTCTGCCGCAACTTTCTAAAACTACTGTTTTCTTCTCACCATTATTGATTATTGAGATATGGAAATTTTTACCATTTTGGGAAAAATCATACTGCTTGGAACCTAAAAATCGAAAAAAAAAAGTTGAATGAATGTCAATAAATGATGATTGCATGAATAGCTGAGTAACTAACAAGAGTTATTTCGTGTGCTGTCCAAAAAGCTTGCACATTTTTAGTGCGAATTGGACGTCTGATTGGCCCTACTATTTATAGGTCAGTTTTGCCCCACTGTCTCATTTTTTATTAATGATGCGAATAAAAGAAATTAAACAAAATTATACTGTACAGTTTATAAGCTGTTTAGCGTTTTTTTCAGTCATTAAATTTTTTTCTTCGAATTTTTTATATAATTTTTCTTTATAATAATTAAAGAAATAAAAAAAGTTTTTCAGTGGAAACTAACTAATTACTTTATTTAACAGAAAAAAATAAAATTGAAAATCGTAAAAATATACTTCTTGTCGTTTGAGCATTTAGACTGATATATGAATATTATGCTGAAGTGGGGTAAACCTGACAGTCTGAGTAAACACGACCAATAATTGTTTTGTCGTGTAGAGCAGTTAAACTATAGCATTTTTGGTTAGTTTCACTGCAATTATTGGTCATGTTTACCCAGACTGTCAGGTTTACCCCTCCTCAGCATAATATTCATAATGAACTAAAACAGAAAATTTCTATGGTTTTTTTTTGTTAAAAATAATATTGATTACTTCACTCTTGTGCATAAAAAAGTTATTGACATCTTCAAAGCCGTCATCATTTATTGTTCGGTTTAGTCTGGCCGCTAGATGGCGCAAATAAGCTTTTGCATGTCTACATTAATATAAATATTTTGGCCAGCGAAATATGTAACATATATTTCGATTTATTATTATATATTTATTTATTAATTTACCCAGACTGTCGGGCTTACCCCACCTTAGCATAATATTCACAAAAAATTAAAACAGCAAGTTTCTATGATGAAAAATAAAATATATTTCTTCACTCTTGTATATAAAAAAGTTATTGACATCTTCGCAGCCGTCATCATTTATTGTTCGGTTTAGTCTGGCCGCTAGATGGCGCAAGTAAGCTTTTGTGTGGTTTCAAAAATTAAAATGTATAAAGAATTACAGTTGGCAAGCGCAATATATTTCCATCTGTTAAATTTATTAATTTAGCAAGTAGAGTGGGTTAAAAAAAAAAGTCTATAAAAAAATCAACAAAACTTTAAAAGCATCTCTTGCCATTTTCATAAATGTGAGAGTAACGACCGCATAAAACAGAAAAGATGTTAAATTTAACGTTTAAATGATTTTAATCTTTCGATTTAATTAGCATCATTTTAAAAAATTGGATTTCATTTTACATTTTGCTATATTATTACAATACACACAAACACAGACAGAGAAACCCCCATAGAAATATTTATATATATATATAAAATAAATATATATGCAGCATGCTTATGTATGTATGTACATATATATATATATTTATACATATACACACACAAACAAGCCGCGACATTACCTGGCAAGTATTCGATATAGAGTAGTTGTTGTTGTTGTTGGTTGCGTCCCAGAGCTGCGCCCATTAATTTTTCAATCATACAATTTCCCAACTCGAGCACGACTTTGGAGGGCATGATGATGGTCCGGGCGTAGAGCAGACATGCCGCCAGGCGACTACGGCGATTCAACAGCAACGACAACAACAAGTACAACATGATTATCATGGACTCTCAACTAAAATCAAGTGCATGTCCCTTGATGCTAAGGATACACTCCAAAAAACCCGGCATAGCAGCAGCAGCAGCAGCAGCGACGGCTGCGGCAGCGTCAACGACGACTGCGTCGACGGCGTAAAATTGAAAAAATGTCGCCCTGCTGTTTCCGGAAAAGTGCTCGGGGCGCACATATGTCAACTTTTTGCGGCGTTGTTGTTGTTGTTGCTGTAGTTACTGTTGTTGTTGTTGTGCACGCATACTTTGTGACAAGTTTAGCGAACAACTTTTTGGACAGCGTTCCAGCAAGCACAGCACAGCACAGCAACAACAACATTGAGAACTACTCGAAGAGTGGAAAAACTTGAAATTGGAAACTTTTGAATGTCCCTCTTATCAAAATCGTATAATTTGAATGTAATTTGCAACTGCAAAAGGGCGACAGAAGGCAACAAGCAACGCGACGCGACGAGAGTTTGAGACAGCGTGACAGAGAGTACCCATTCCCATTCCCGTTCCCGTTCCTCATCCGAGCAGGGTTGGCCATGCATACAGGGCGTACGTACCACGGTACGGTCTCGGTTTGTGGGTGCGGGTTATTTGTAGCAGTGCGGTAAAGTCAATGAAATGACAGGTTGCTAAATGTTTAATGCCCATGGCTGTACGACTTGGGTATACGAAATGCTTTTAAGTCTTAGGCTCAAGTGAAACCTCCGCTCGGGCGGACTAATATTACACAAAGCAAAGCTATAAGCCGGATTGGAACCAGCTGCAGTGCTGGTTTCAGTTAACTAAAGGAAGAGCAGCATCCTCTTCTGGTTATATGGGTACACTGTACCCATAGGGACAATGGATTTATGCAAAGTAGTTGCCGATGAAGGTTCAGATGCTGTGTAGCAATGTTTCAGTCAGCTCTTAGACCTCAGAACTTTTCCCATGATACGCACCATCCGTACGCAGCTAAAGTACGTACTTTTTTGGTTCGATATTGCACTTATGTTCAGATCGTATAAAAACTTTATAGAATATAGATTTATATCATATATTTCAATTTATATTTATTTAATATTATTTATTTTTTCCCCCCCTACATCGTTTAAATTGCCATATTTTCAATAAATTTACTACTCAAAGCAATGTGAGCCTAATCAAGCATGAAGCGCTGATATTTTTACCAAATATATTGCCACGCTCCATATATACATTATATTATTATCATCATAATTATTTGGCGCTATAGGTTTTTTTTTTTTCTCGGGGGAGGCTGTAACCCCTAGAGGACGCGTCGCAGGTGGCGGATAGCGAACGCCTCCCAGATATGGGTGGTAGGAGAGAAATCAAATATCTCCCGCGGACCAAACACGCCCAGAGAAGGTAAACTCTGTCAAAAAAAAAAATCACATGAAAGGACTGGATGCCGAATCCCAGTACGTCCCACAGACGTGTTGAGGTTGGCGAAAGGCTGGTAACCTTTCCGATAAAAAACCCTTTCCCAAGAACCGGAATGTTACCTGTGCGTCAAGGCTTTAGCTTTGGCCTGCTGAACAATTTTCCTCCTTGTTACTCCATCTTTTGCCGCTTTTTTTCAGTTTTCCAATTTGAATTTCATTAGGTCTTTGTTTAGATCGTCCATCCATCTTGATCTTGGCCTTCCCTTTGCTTCGTCAGTGAATGACTTACATCCAGAATTTTTCTTTGTGATCCTGATTCGTCCATTCTTGTCTGATGGCCTAGCCATCATAAAACGCAACACGTTTTGACCTTCAATTAGCTGATCAAGTTCGTCGTTCCATCTTATTCTCCATTCATCATGTCCAGTTTTAACTGCGCAAACGATTTTCATTTTATATATATTTTTTTATAATATTATTATATTTTATTATAAGGCAAAATGTTAGGAAAAACTTTTTTTCTATACATTGTATATATCCCATTGTCGGTTCCGGTTGACTTACATCAATAGATAAAAATCTTAAGCTTAAGTCATACCAGTCTAAACTTATTACAATTATTTGTTAACATTCTCCATTTATAAAAATAAGAACCTCCTATCGGTCGTATGGGGGCTGTCGCTGAATTTGAATCCATAGTATAAACAACCGCAAAGTCCGAGAGCTCTGACATAACATCAAATATCCCTTATTAGGACTAAAAAATCTCTACAACTTCTGAGTACGGAGGTAATCCAAAAAAACCCGTTTAATGGGGTTTTTGAAAGAGTTTTCTGTTTTTTTAAGGCCCGAATCCATAGTATAAAATGCCAGAAAGTCGGAGATTTCCGACATAACCTTAAAAACCCCATAACATTTTTTTTTGCGATTTGTTATTGCGACTGAAAAATCCCTACAACTTCTGTGTTCTGGGATAATCATAAAATACATCGTTTAATGAGGATTTTTGAAAGAGCTTACTGTTTTTCTTAAGGCCCGAATCCAAAGAATAAGAAACCATAAAGCCCGAGAGCTCTAGCATAACCTCAAAAATCCCATAACATTTTTTTTTTGACTTTCAACAATGTTTTTTTGTTATTAAGACTAAAAAATCCCTACATCGCGAGTTCTGAAATAATCACAAAATACTTCGTTTAATGTGCGTTTTTGGAAGAACTTTCTGTTTTCTTAAGGCCCATACGCAGCATGCAAAAATATCGCGCAGGATGATATATTATAATTATATATAAAAATTAGTGGTTAGGTGATTTTAAAACGAATTCCAATTATTCCTATTAATGGCATCGATTAACGATCTTCGAATCAAAATTTAACTGAATCATGGAAGTACAAAAAGGACGTTCTGAAAAGACTATTCACACTCTGCAATGGTCACGATAGTAGAAAGCTAAACGAACATTGTATTCGTCATGAAGAATTTCCCTTGAGAAATGTAGCACTGTCTAACACTGAATAAGGAATATTTGACTAGATGGCGAGATTTGGTAGCACGCAAAAACGAATCCGAACAAAATTGTTTGCCGAATAGACAAAAAAAAAAGTGGCTTTAAAGACTTGTCTTACTTGAGAGTGCTTAAGGCAATTCTTTTACAATTTTTTAAGCATAGAGTTGCTTCTAGCACTATCAAGTAAGAACTCTAATTCGATAAAAAAAAGTGAGTTTTGAAAATTGCGACTTACTTACGGGTGCTCAAAGCAGTCCTAGTACATCTTTTAAGAATAGAACTGGTTTCGGCACTAGCAAGTGGGATCGCAACGCGCGTTCGTCAATTAAAAAAACCTAACTTAGTTTTATAAAAGTTGAGGCATATTTAGAAAATCTGCACTCACTTTTAGGTAATATTTGATACCAACTAAAAGTGTAGGTAGATTTTTGAAATAAGCTTCTAGCTAGACAACTATAAATATATGTAAAAAAAAAAAGTGCAAAATATTTGGTTTAAAAATTGTGATCCACTTGGCAGTTCTTAAAGGAGTTGTAGTATATTTTAAAGGTATATAACTGCTTTAAGCACTACAAAGCGGAAACTCAAAATCATCCTAAAAACAAAACGACACAAACTTAAAGTTTGTTTGGAAAATATGCATCCGCTTTTAAGAAATATTTTTGACAACTTAAAAGTGAGTGTAGATTTTCAAAATAAGCTTATAAACCGACATCCATATAATCTATTTAATAAACTAATTTCGGGAAATGCTTAAAATGTGCTTAAAACGTCAAAAGTCTGCCGCAAACAAAGACATCAATATATCCGTATCCGCTTAACGTTCTTAGTATAGCCTATGGGAAAAGTAAAATTCGACTGTTCAAAGGATTAGCAGCAGGTACAATGCATATTTTCACATGCTCGAATGTCCGCCCTACCCCGGTCGGATTAACCCAAAAGCCCGCTGCACCCCACAATCAATTTACGCTATGCTCGCGAACAAATAGTGATGATGACAACAATTTAAAATCCATCAAGAGCACAAAAAAGGCCTCATTAAGTCAAGAGGGTGACAACAACGACAACCATCCTGACTCAAAATAGGGTAGGCGTTGCAACAATCTGCCCAAAAAAGGGGGTTGGGCGTTGCACACCGTATGTCCAAAGCCGCCTGAACACTACACACAGTCAGAGTTCCATTCTTTGCAGCTTCAGTTCGAGTTCGAGTTCCAGCTCGAAAGCGACTGGCATTGGGATTGGGATTGGGACTCACTCGGTGAGTGTCGAGAGTCGAAAATGTAAGCATAAGACACAATAGTAATTATTGCCTAAATAATTGCAAATGATGAAGTAGCATGGAAGCTCGAGCTCTCTTGTTGCCTGCCGCAGGGCGTGGGGGGGAGGGTGCTTGTTGTTGGTGCTTCTTTTTTTGGGCTGGTGTTGAAGGGACGGACTTGGTTGCGGGTTCTTGTTCAGCGGCGCTAAATACAAGTGCACTACCATGCTAAACTGACCGAGAGACTTTCAAGTTCTTTTCGCTAATTGTGGGAAATATTTTGTAGTCGACTTTTAAATACACTTCTTGAGGATTTGCTCAAGGCGCCTCTGCTAAACCATTCCATACATTAACTGTGCCAAATTGGATCTTTACGTACCACAGTGGGATCTGATTGGCCTTTCCATAATAATTTTCTTTGAGTGATAAAATTTCACACGCATATTAACTGATTTACTCTTTTTTGTGGCAAGTTTGAACCTACTCAAATTTGTTTAAGATGTAGAAAGTCCATATCGAAATTAGAAACAAATTTTTCCACAATTATCCCCAACCGAACTCATCGTATTGAATCTGTTCCTGACAAGCTTAAACCAAATCAGATTTGGTTTAGGTTATAGATAATCCAGACCAAAATTAAGAAACAATGTTTCCACTATTGTCCCCAACCAATCTCATCGTATTGAATTTTTTCTGCTAAGTTTAAGCCTACTCAGATTTTTTTAAGATATAGACAGTCCAGAACAAAACTAAGAAAAAATGTTGCCACAAATTTTCCCGAACGAACTCATCGTACTAAATTCTTTTCTGGCAAATTTGAGCCTACTCAGATTTTTTTTGAGCTATAGATAATCCAGACCAAAATTAAGAAAAAATGTTTCCACAAATTTTCCCAAACGAACTCATCGTATTGCATCTTTTTTCTCATCGAACTTGAGTTTTTCCGTGCCAAGCTTGAGTCTACTCATTTTTTTTTGAGTTATAGATAATCCAGACCAAAATTAAGAATAAATGTTTCCACAAATTTTCCAAACGAACTCATCGTATTGAATTCTTTTCTGACAAGTTTGAGCCTATTCAGTTTTTTTTTTTTTGAGTTATAGATAATCCAAACCCATCCGATCTCATCGTAATGCATCTTTTCTCTGTCAAGCTTAAGCCTATTCAAATTTTTTTAAGTTATAGATAATATAGACCAAAATTAAGAAATAAAATGTTTCCACAATTGTCCCCAACCGATCTCATCGTATTGATCGTATTACTCAGATTCTTTTAACATATAGATAGTCCAGGAAAAAATTAAGAAAAAATGTTTCCACAAATTTTCCCAAACGAACTTATCGTATTGAATTCTTTCTGGCAAGTTTGAGCCTATTCAGTTTTTTTTAAGATATAGATAATCCAGACCAAAAATTAAAAAAAAACAATTTTCCACAATTATCCCCAACCGACTCATCGTATTGAGTTTTTTCGTGCCAAGCTTGAGCCCACTCAGATTTTTTTAAGTTATAGATAATCCAAACCAAAATTAAGAAAAAAATGTTCCACAATTAACTCCAACCGAACTCATCAGGAGTTTCAATCCAAATCATGAACTTTTATTACCGTTGGGGGAACAATGGGAAAAATTTAAAAAAATTGAATATTTTTAACTTAATCTCAAAAAATATTTTGTATTCGCTATAATATTCGCTCGTATACAAAACAAGCTTGGGAAACACTTTTAAAAGAGCTAGCCTAAATAAATTACGCAAAAATTTCCTTAAATAAAAACATTAAGCTTTAATCCCTAAAAAATACATAAAATAACCCCCGACAGTGAAAATAAGCTGGTTATATACAAAAACAGAAAACACATTTTTAATAGTGGGGCAAATCCAACCTATCAATTGGTTTTGGCTATAAAGTGACATCAGCTTGTTCGATATACCAAATTAAAGCAACTTTCTGCAATTACTAAATACTTCTCACCATTATTGATTATTGAGATATAAAAATTTAAAAAAAAATTATAATGTTTGGAACATATAAATCGAAAAGAAAGTTGAACGAATGTCAATAAATGATGATGGATTGGAATAGCTGAGTAACTAACAAGAGTTATTTCGTGTGCTGTCCAAATAGCTTGCACATTTTTAGTGCGAACTGAACGTCTGATTGGCCCTACTATTTAGTATAGGTCGGAATTGCCCCACTGTCTCCTTTTTCATTAATGACGTGAATAAAAGAAATTATACGAAATTATACTGTCTGTTTATAGTATATAAGCTGTTTGGAGTTTTTTCAATTACCATTTTTTTCGTATTATATTGGCAATCTGTCTTTATTAGACAATAAATAAATTTACTAAATGGTAATACAAAAATTAAAAAAAGTTTCCACTGAAACCTAGAAAAAATAAAATTTAAAATCGCGAAAAAATATACTTCTTGTCGTTTGAGAATTTTGGTTAGTTTTAATGCTGAAAACGACAAACAGTATTTGGTCATGTTTACCCAGACCAGTGGCGAATCCACGTGGGATTTTCGGGTTCGGACCCCGCCCCCTTCGGGATCAGAAAACCCAAATAAAAATATTTTTCACAATTATAAAAGACAGATTTCTCTGGATTGCAAATAAAATGCATGCGATAAAAATTGTATGCCCTAGTCCGGATACCAACCATTGTGATTAAAAATAACCTATTAAAATTTCAAAATCAGGCTCTTAACGATGATCCCATAATAGTACTTTTCAGATCATAGCCTTAGTAGATAAATCAGATAAGACCCACAAAATATATAATAAGATTTATAAACTACATACCACAATACAAAAAAAAAATTAACTTGGTGAAGTAAAGTGCACATTTACTTCGTTTGTTGTGTAAACCAGTTGTGAATTGTAAGCGAATTTTAATAAAATTGTTATTGCTGTAATCAGGCCGTCAAATTTGTCAAGAGTAAAATAATATTAAGTTAAATCGCCATTTGGCAGCCTCATCTGTGGTCATATTTTCGAATTTTAGCTGTTTGGTGCAAGCTGACGCTGCATATTTGCATTTGAATTTAGGACTAGATTTCGATTTTTTTAAACTTCATGTTTTCCAATGTTATCTCCATTTGGCAGCCGTTTCCTGCATATTTGAATTTAAGATTAGATTTTTTTTAACTTAAATCAACTAGAAAATACTTTAGAAATAATCGCTTTCAACTCACCAAAACACAATTAAAACTGACGAAGTGTGCGAATTTAATATCTGAACGAAGAAGTTAGAGATGACGTTCCATAATAAGTTCTATCCTTAGAACTATTAATGCAACTGTTATGTAAATTTGAGGAAATATTTCTACAGTACATTAAATAATTTAAAAATAAATAAATATACTTTTTTACTATAAAGGAGAATCTAGCTGAATATTGGAATACAAAAAAGTACATATACAAAAAAGTAAAAAGTATCGAATTGTCCGTAAATTTTTATACAATTTTCATGACTTGAATAAAATAAACACAAATTTTCAATCGTGATAAATGTATAAAAAGTTACGGGCAAAATAACAACCATTTTTAGAATCTGATCTGTTTAGTTGAGGATTTGGAGGAAATATTTACAAAATAAAATAAATCAGCTTTCGGTTATAATATACTATTTAACTAATTTATTTAATAATCTTTCGGGCTTTACATTATTAATAAACAAATATTCGAACTACAACTCAGACTATGAGAACGAAGTTTTTCAAGTGAATTCGTAAAAAACTGTCCGTATTTTAGTGTACACTCTTCACAATTCAAGTCATGGAATAAAATATTCCGATTTGTGTTGAATGTGCACAAAGATATGGGTGGAAAATGCAACAAAATAAAATGCTAACAAAGTTTAGAAAAAAGTGTTTACGTAAAATCGGTCAAAATCGCGCAATCGGATTGTATCGTATGTAGCACTTTTTTTAAGCTGTTTTCAAAAGAATTTACACCGAGCTGACTTCAACTTTGTGTACAGCTATCATCATTTGATGAATGTTTTTGAACAATTTCAAATATTGATAAATGTGCATAAAAGTTTAGGTTATAAAAACAACAAAACGAAAAACAATAAACTTGATAAACTAATTGCATTTAGCGCCGTGTTCGAGTATAAGGAAATGAGTGAAATCGCTCGAAATCGATAAATTAATCGCTTGCGTATGATAATTATAAAATACATGTTCGAACTGCTCTCTTTTTTTTGTAAAAATTTGCACTGAGCTGCTCGTAACTTTTTGTACAATTGTCGCGATTTGTTTGTATTTCAAAAATTTCAAATCGTGATGACTGTACATAAAGGTATGGATGGCAAATATAGTGCAAAAAATAATATAAAAATCAAATTTAGAAACTAATTAAGTGCTGTAAAACATAGCGATTAAAATTTAATCAATATAAATGAAAACGACTTTTATCGGTAATAAAATCGCTCAAAATCGGTTAACTAATAGTTATCGTAGTTTGTTTTATGTAAGATATATTCAAAAGAGATACAGAAAACGGCGGTTTAGAAAAAACTTTAGGCAACTGCCCCCGTATCTTTTTGTAAATTTGTCATGGTTTTGTTTTTATAATAGACAAAGCGTGATGAATGTACAAAAAGATATGGCTGGTAAAATCAACAAAAAAAAAACATAAATAAATCTAAGAATCTAATAAGATGCTGTGAGATATTTAAACAACGTTAATTTTCGGGACATTCTCATCGTTATTTTAATAAAATCGCTCAAAATCGTTTAAATAATCGTTTTCATTTGTGAGATATACACGTGAAATCGCTCAATATCGTTTAAATAATAGTTTTAGTTTGTGAGATATGCAAACAATGAGAAATATCGGAACATTTTTATCGTTATTCTAATAAAATCGCTCAAAATCGTTAAAATAATCGTTTTAGTTTGTGAAATATACGAACTACGAGAAATTTCGGGACATTTCTATGGTTATTCTAATAAAATCGCTCAATATCGTTTAAATAATCGTTTTCATTTGTGAGATATACATATGAGATCTCTCAAAATCGTTTAAATAATAGTTTAAGTTTGTGAGATATACAAACAATGAGAAATTTCGGTACATTTTTATCGTTATTCTAATAAAATCGCTCAAAATCGTTTAAATAATAGTTTAAGTTTGTGAAATATACGAACTACGAGAAATTTCGGGACATTTCTATGGTTATTCTAATAAAATCGCTCAATATCGTTTAAATAATCGTTTTCATTTGTGAGATATACATATGAGATCGCTCAAAATCGTTTAAATACTCGTTTTAGTTTGTGAGATATGCAAACAATGAGAAATTTCGGTACATTTTTATCGTTATTCTAATAAAATCGCTCAAAATCGTTTAAATAATCGTTTTCATTTGTAAGATATACAAAAAACGACAAATTTCGGTACATTTTTATCGTTAATAAATAAAATCGCTTAAAATAATCAATCAAACAATCGTTTTCGTATAATAAATTTACACACAAGTGTTAATAAACCTAAAACCTTAAAAATTGTCAAATTAATTGAGTGTTACAATTAACTTCGTATTATTAGTCTTACATTTGACAACATCTTTTTGTGCACTGATGAGGACTTATTATAGATTTTTGTATGTTAAGGCTTCCATCGATACACATTAAGATATTTGTTAGAATCAACCAAAAACTAAACCAAAAGATGATGCAGTTGCTTTGTGGTTACTTCATTTCAATGTGGAAATATAATATCCGAAAGTAAAGCCTTAAATAGGCATTCAATATAATCCAAAAGCGCATATGCTCAATTCAGAAGGCAGCAAATCCCTCACAGCCTCAAACGCCATGGACGGCACACACTGAGCTCGTCATTCCGAATGGCTGCCAACACCTCAGGGTGTCGTGTCGTCCTGAAACGCACACAGTTGTTAAACATCCTTACACACAGACACACATACACATACAGACGCACATGTTCACAATGGATCCGCTCGGATGTATGGACAGGAAGTCTACTTATGGACAAACTATGTATAGTAAACCAGAATACATTCGCATAAATTTCAGATATTTTGCTTTAGCTTTTTGTTTCAATTGTAATTTTTGTTGTTACCTTTTGTATACACTGTAATTAAAGGGGTATATACAAAATAGATGATGCACTTCTAGAGTTAGTTCGAATAGGCTCTGCTATTGTGTAAACTGCTGGGTTTTAGAAAAATCTTGAAGGCGAATTTTGGAAGACGATTTTTAGCCTGGTGTGTGCCGAAAATATCTTTCTTGTTCATTGTTCTTTTTTTATCGATAAAAATTCCACAGGTCTACAAATACCTGGCTAATATCAGTTGTTGGAAAGACTTGTCTTTTTATCTATCTAAGGTTTATTTCTAAAGTAATTTGCTGCGTTAAATCCGAATCCGGTAATTGAATTGATATTTGTAGTTATGTACCCGAAAATCGATGTTTTTCTTACTTTTGAGGTTATGTACAGGATGCAAACAATTTTTGTGGTCTTTCTCTCTAGTTGCATCATTTTGTCAGAATTAGCGTCTGGATTTTTCGATATTTGAGGTTACGTATCCATAAATCGATGTTTTTTCTTACTTTTGGGGTTAGGTGCAGGGTGTAATAAATTTTTGTGGTCTGTTTCTCCAGTTACATCATTTAGTACCACTCCTTCCCTTTTTAGTTTTTTTAGAGATCAATTCAACTATCGAAATATATCCCTTCGACGTCACAAAAAGAAACTTTGAGAGGAGCATAGAAATTCGAAGAAGAAAGTTCGGCTAGATCGATCACCAAACGACATCACCTATTTCTTTGCAATACAATCCGCAAATCAATAGACGCAGAGACCGCCCAAAAATTACCTGGACACGATCAGTTCTGAACGAGTTTAATACCAGCATGGATATGCTAATATCATCGAGCTCAGGGAGATAGTTCGGAATGTTTCAACGTTGAACAAGATCTCAAATTAATAATATAACTGAGAGAAGCGAGCAAAAGTTTGTAAGGATTTTTAAAGTGATTGGAAATGTTAGTCAAAACCGTCTAGATATATTTGGAACACGCCGGAATATATAAAGGATAACTTCATTTTTATATTTTCATATAATTTGGTGTGCTTTTGTGTTATATTTACCATATATATAGTTGTAGATTTATTTTTTTCGTTTTACAGGCATTCAGCGATTATGATTCTTTGGATCATTCTTAGCAATTTTGCTCAAGAAACTATCGTCTAAAATGAATTTTTCCCACGAATGTTTTCATAGTTCTCAAGCTCTGCAACAAATTTCATCGATTTCCGCAATATTCTGAAATTTTCCAAAAAAGATTAAAAAAAATTCACAAAATCGGACTCAAAATATAAAATGTATGTCAAAAATGGATTCCTCGAATCCAAAAACCCCCAAGTGCAACTGCCCCCATATCTTTTTGTAAAATTTGTCATAGTTTTGTATTTAAAATAGACAAAGCGTGATGAATGTACAAAAAGATGTGGCTGGTAAAATCAACAAAAAAAAACATAAATAAATCTAAGAATCTAATAAGATGCTGTGAGATATTTAAACAACGTTAATTTTCGGGACATTCTCATCGTTATTTTAATAAAATTGCTTAGATCAAAAATAACGGTTTTTGGCCTTGTTAATGAAATATCCAGGTTGATTTTTGAATATTTTGATAAAAACCCTTTTTTGAAAAAGTGGTCGACACCAAATTCAGTTTAGACCCATAGGAAAAAGTTGCTTAAAATTAACCAAAGAGTCAAAATTGCTGAGAATCCCAGAACGTTTTTTCGGCCCCAGACAAATTGATTTGCCCTAATGTATATATATGGCTTAGTCCCAACAAGTATCCTGGGCCAAAAAAAAAAAATTTACTTAAATTCAGAAAAAAACAATTTTTTACTTCGGCTATTCTTGAAAAGGAAATTCAGGTCGGTTCTGTTTCTCATTGATACTAGAGTGAGGAGAGTGCAAAGTTAGGTCGGTTCTGTTTCCCGATTTCACTAAAAATAAACAGAATGCGAAATTAGGTCTGTTCTGTTGCTCAATCTCACTTAAAATGAGGAGAAAGCTAAGTAAGGTCTGCTCTGTTTCTCAATTTCACTAAAAATAAGTGAAAATATATTTTGCTTATGAGCAATTCGCTTCAACTTAAGCTAAGGGTTTCATTTGAGGTTTTTTTACTTCTAGCAGTTAGCGTAATTATTGGGTATGTGCAGAAATTGGTCCAAAATATGTTTTCCATAATTTGTGTATTTCTGCAAAAGAGCTTTCGCATGTATAGAAATAGGTTTTTGGGACAAAAATACATACTAAACATGTGGTTTCAAAACGAATTCGAAGAATATATTCGTATTCGTTTTTGGGAGCTAAGAGCCCTTAGAGCATCAGTTTAAAACGTTTTTTTAAAACTTCTAAAAAGAAAATTTCCACAATTCAAAATCGACAAAGTATCGATAGAGTATTTTATAGTCGGCGCTTATTCTTTTCATTTTTGGCATAATTTGTACTTGTTGTTTTTGTGGGGGTTGCTATCTGCAATTGCCTGGTCTATCTGCTTTTCTAGCAATGTGTCGATTTGTGTTTGTAATTCGAGATGAGGACGAAACAGGAGCGGGAATAGAGCGGCACGTACTCACACACACACACACACACGCACAATAGGAAAATTGAAAAGTGCATCAAATCGTAATAGAAGTAACAATGCACACAAGTGTGCGTGAATGTGGGTGAGAGATGAAGTATGGAGAGGAGCGGAGCGGAGCGGAGCGGAGCGAGGGTTGCAATGAATTGACGATAACAGCAAAATAAAGATCAAATGAATTTTTGAATTATGCCACAAAATTTGAAATCAATTTGTAAGCATGTTCTGTAAAATTTCGAAATTGTTTTTTTCGCATTTGATTAGAGGCTGCTTGATAAAATTTAGGGCACAAAGTAAACTAAAATCAATTTTAAACCAAAGAAATTACTTTCCCATAAGTAGCTATAGCGTAGAAGAAGATTCTTTTCTTGTATTAATCGGGGCTGCAAAATAAGGAAATTATGCTGAATCTTTGTCGTTAACTTTGCACGGAGGTTCAAGTTTTCTAACCGCAGAGCCAATATCGCTCATTATTATTAGCCTAGGTGGGGCAAACCCGACAGCAAGCTCATATTAGTCTTGTCGTTTAGAGCATTACTAATTAATGATGATCAAACTGTCAGTTCGTCTATATTTAGATGCCCAAAAGAAAAGAAGTATATTTTTACGATTTTCCAATTAAATTTTTTGAATGATCTTAAAAAGTCGGTAAGTAGCTACTATAATATATAGACATAAATAGTGCTTCCATAGTAATGTTTGGAAATTTCGTATAATTTATTTTATACGCGTCATCATGAAAATTGACCCAGTGGGGCAAATCCGACCTGGGCTCAACTAGACATCTAGTTAGAACTACAAATACGACAGCAAGTTATTTTGATATTAGTTACTTAGCTATAGAGGACAAAAATATTTTGACATTATTTAAAAAAAAAAAATGACCTGGCAATTTCTTATGATTTATTGATTATATAGCTTTAGAATTTTTTTTTTAAGAATAATATAATATGCTTCTTGAAACGCATAACTTTATTCTTTTTAATATTACGGGTTAGGAAGTTAAAACAATTTCTCATAAATGGCAGGGGTCAAAGTAGTAGGTATATGTACCTATAAATTTAGTCATAATCCCATCCGTATCCGTACCTTTTTAAATCTATTCGATAGCCATGGCAGCTAGCACTCCTTTTTTCTATTTTAGATATTATATTATAATACATTTTTTTTTATATATAATAATTAATATATATACATAAATAAAAAAAAACTAAATCTATGTAGCCGATTCGTTGTAATTCCTCTTACGGCAAATCTTTCGTTTTTAAATCATATAAAAATTTCGGTTTTGATAAAATTGGGAGCAGCAACCATTTGCTTTCAAAATCCGAATAAAATGTTTGCATTCCTTTCCGAATATTTCAAACTTTTGGGTATAATATTTAAATGTGTCAAGTTTTTACATAGAACTTCTATAAGAATAAATTTTCTAAAGCATGTGGAGCTCAAAAAAAGACGTAATATTGACTTTACCTTATATTGTATCAAGTCACTGTAGCTACAGTATACGGAAAAAATCAGATTCCGGAGTGCGAACTTAGAATTTGAACCTATTTTTTACAACATTTTGTGTCTTTAATTTTGTCTGTTGCCATAATAAAAAAAATGGTTAACAACTAATAACTATTTAGTGACGGATGTGTCATTTTTACAAACCGTCCAGAAGAAACTGTCCCAAAATATCAAGGTCATTAGTAGTGAAACTAATTAATTTGGTTGATTTGGAAAAAAGTTGAATTATAAAGAAATGCATGTGTCAGTTTACCAGGCTCCAAAATTGGTTGAACATTGTAAGAGAACGGTATACTTAAATATAAATCACGTACTCCAAAAATAGTTTTAAGAATCGGTTCAAAATGCATTAATATTGTAACGTCATCATCATCATCAGCTGTTGGCACTACAACCCGGGGTGGGTTTTGCTGTATGGAACAGGATCTCTACTATCTACTCTGTCTCTGGCCAGCATCTTTCAGTTACTAATTCCAAGTTTCGCAGTCTTTTTCAATACAGTCGAATAATCTTATTTTTGGGCGTCCATTGTCATGAGTTAGGTGTATGAGTTAGGTTGTACTCCAATATCTTCTTTTGTGAGCAACCATTGTCCATTCTCATCGCTTGAGCTATATTTTACAATGTCCTCTCCATTGGTTAAACGCAGAAACTCGTCGAAGCTTTTGACCGTATAGTTGCCATATTCATCACAATTTGTTTTGGGCGACTTTGCGCAGAATTTTTCTTTCAAATACACGCAGCGCTTCTTCATTTGAGGATGTCATTGCCCATATTTCTACGCCATATGTTGCTAACAGCCCAATAATGGTTTTGTGACGTCATAAGAACTCGAATATTTCAAAAGTGTACAAACGCACTGGAACCTAACCTCATATACGCTGCTGGTTGCATCCATAACCCAGAAATTTCACGGTTCGACCTTAAAGTTTTTGTACTACAATTTCTGCCACTTACCATAACAATTCGCTACTGGACGACAACCTTAGCTAGAATTTTGATGCAGGCGCTTGTAATTTATTCTTTATAAATGCATATTTCCATTCGATCTATTTCATATAGAGGCTTTTATGAGCATAATAGTCGCACGAAATCCCATCCATACTAGTGTCCTAACCAAGCAGCAACCCTTTGCCCCTACAACCCTAGAGCGATTAAGGGATTTTGCTATTGTTTGTGATGACCAGCAATATGCACCCAAAGGATTCACTCGAACTGTTCGAGTGCATAATAGTAAGCCAGACAAAAGGTTGCATTGGAACCCACCAAAATGGACACGTTTTGAGATACTGTTTGAAGGTGCTGCGTCTCTGGTGTGTAAAATTTGTGACTATTTTGTAACGCATTGTCACCTCGGCATAGTTTAGCTTCACTCGCTCACTTTTTGCACGGCATAAAGAAGACAAACAGGCTTTAGGAGGGGGGGACGCCGTGACGTAGACAGCGACGACGACTGCGACGTCAGCCCATTTATTGAGACACGTGCCTGCACTTTGTAAGCCAGCAACAATAACAACAACAAGAACAAGAGGCGTTGAAAGCGAATCAAAAAGTCAAAAGAAGTCAAAAACCGTGTCACGTGTTTGTCTGCCTCAATGTTTGTGCGTGCGTGAGTGCGTGTTTGAGTGTGCTAATTTTTGGCACGCACCTTTTTTGGGCTGTTTGGCTGCCACAGAAGCTTCCTAATTTTGCACAGCAGGATAACGTTGGCCAATCCACAGGCGCCTTAATACCGCAACGCCCCCCCGGCCCTTTCCCGCTGCCGCTTTCAATCAGGCTCTGTGAAAAAGCGTTCTCTAATTTTCATTGCAATTGTTTGCCTGTGTGTGAATATGTATCTATGAGTACGAGTTGGTGTGTGTATATGTAGGTCACGCCTTGCAATATAAAATGTATGATATAAATTTATAAAACATAATTATTTTATTTGTTACCAGCCTGTGTACCCTACTTAAGATATAAATAAGCTTTATAGGTTACAAAGAGCGCATATAAATTTTAGAAATTGAGACTAAATTCAAGAAATCATATAAAAATTGGATTCTAGATAGTTAAGGAAACCAAAAAAATTAAAAAAAAAAACTTAAATACTAATAGAACGCTGTATAGGTAAACATTTTCCTAAAAAAATTGAGTATGGAAATATGTTTATTTGTATGATTTAAAATTGGAAATTATTAAAAAAAAAAATATTTTTTAGACTAAATTCAAGAAATCGTACAAAGATTTGATTCTAGCTAGTTAAATTAATATATTTTTTTTTATATAGACTAAATTCAAGAAATCATACAAACATTTGATTCTAGCTAGTTAAGGAAAACTTAAAGAAATACTGTTTTAGAAAGTATAAGAACGCTGCATAGGTAATTTTAAAAAAATGTAGCTGGTTTAAAAGTTAACGGACGACGTAAACTAAAAAATTGTGACTGAAAATTATTCAACCTTGTTGCTAATAGAAGTTATCTTAAAGAAATCTGCCTTATTTAATAAAATAAAAATATTTTTTTTTTCAAAGGTATGTCCGTAGTTGGCTTTAAAAGTAAACGGACGGCTCAAATTAAAAAAAATATATTTTTTCATTTTTATTTAATTGTAACTGCATTTTTTTAACCTTCTTTTCTAAAAATAACTTCTGAAAAATAATCCAAAATGTGTTGAATTTTTTTATGTGTATTTAATTTATAAAAATAAATTATATTGTCGAGACGTAGGCCATTGTTGCTAGTTTTCCAATTTTTTATTATACTTTTGTATAATATAATTAAATTAATAAAAAAAAAAACTTTTTCTAACTCATTTACGAGCCCTTCTTACATATATAGTTGTGTATTGTACATAAAAACTAAATATTTAGATGCATTAATTTAAAAAAAAAAAAATTAAAGATTTAAATTTAACATTTTTTGTTATCTTACAAAGTTTGTATGCTTAAAAAAAGAAATAAATAAATAATAAGACATAAATTCTTATTAATGGAAAAACATAAAATGCTACTTTTTAAGACAAATTTTCATTTTATTTCAATTTATGTTTTTAATTTTTTTATATTTAGTGTATTATTATTATAATTTCTGAAGTCTACAAATCAAAACATATTGATTTTTTTTATTATCTTTTAAATGTTTAATGAAAATGATTTTTAAACTTTAAAAGTTAATATTATAAATTAACATGGCTCCCGACCCCTCTTTACATATATAGTTGTGTACATATGAACTTTATCTCTTAGTTGCATTAATTTAAGAAAATAATAAAAATATGAATTATTAAAAATTAAAATTAATATTTTTTTTTTCTAACAAATTTTTGATGCTTAAAATAAATAAATAGATAATAAGACATAAATGCATTGCAATAAAAAAAACCGTTAAATTCAATCTTTTTAAGAGAACATTGTAATTTTATTCAAATTTATCATTTTAATTTTTTTATATTTAGTATGTTATATATATTATATTTCTACAAATCAAAACATATTGATTTTTAGTTATTAGCTTTTAAATGTTTAATGAAAATGATTTTTAAACTTTAAAAGTTAATATTAAAAATTATTATGGCTCAACCCCTCCTTATATATATAGTTGTGCACATATGAACGAAATCTTAAAATTAAAATTAATAAAAATTTAAATGCAACATTTTTTATCTTACAAATTTTTAGGCATAAAAAAAATAAATAATAAGATAAAAAATGGAAAAGCATAAAATGTTTTTTTCTTTAAGACAAATTTAATTTAATTAAATAAAATTCCAATTTGTGTTTAAAATTTTTTTATATTTAGTATATCCTACATTTCTAAAGTCTTCAACAAAAAACATATTGATTTTATGTATTAGCTTAGCTTTTTATGTTTAATAATAATGGTTTTTTAACTTTGAAAGCTAATATTAAAAATAAAAATGACCCAAGAAAGGTTTAGAAAATATAAGTTTTTAATTTTTTTCACACCAATTGTATTAATGAGAAAAAAATATTATTTCACTTAAATAAAAATTTGTTCACGCTTCGAGCGACCCATAATAGCATAATTGAAATGTATCTTCATAAAATCGATAAATTTCTTTTTTATCTTAATAGTCTCATAAATAATTAAATAATTCTTTTTTAAATGTTTGTACTTTTTTTAAAAATTTATATTTCTTAGAAAAACATATTATGTCGCTCAAATTAAATTTTTTAATCGCTTCGAGAATGCAGAGCCCAAAACTGATATAAGAATTAAAATTTATCCTCATAAAATTTATAGATTTATATATTCTTTTATCTTAATAGTCTCATAATAAGTTAAAACATTTTTTTTTAATCTTTGTACTCTTTTTAAAAATGCGTGTTCTTTAAAAAAATATATTATATCACTTACATACATAAAAATTTGTTCACGCTTCGAGCGAGTACAACCCATAATATCAGAATTTAAATTTATCCTCATAAAATCGATAGATTTATCTTTTTTACCTTAATAGTCTCATAAATAATAAAATAGATTCTTTTTAAATGTTCGAACTTTTTTGAAAAATATTTCTTAGAAAAACATATTATTTCGCTCAAATTAAATTTTGTAATCGCTTCGAGAGTGCAGAACCCATAGCTGATATAAGAATTAAAATTTGTCCTCATAAAATCGATAAATTTACATTTATTTATATCTTAAGAGTCTTATAACTAAGTCAAATAATTTATTTT